>SJYA01006381.1:0-21921 GCA_006410615.1 Neotragus moschatus
TCTTTAAGCTCTTCGGAAAACAAAAAATATAGGTCAGAGGAGAGTTTATTATTTGCAGGCTCAGTAGCAGATGAGAAATATGATTATTAACAATAAAAGGGTCACAAAATCAGACCTAAGAGACAAACCTTCAGTCTGGAGTGATGAGGCAAAAGTGTATTCTTGTCCTCCTGGGTGGATGCTAAGAGAATAACATGGCCACAGCAAAGACAATCACTAATCAGTGCAGTGATAATCCAAAGGCTACAAGCCAAGACTTTGTTAATCTTGGGAGTCTCTATTAAATAAAGCAAGGAGTGGTTGATCAAGCAGAATCAAACAAAATCCCAAAACTTTGGGATTCTAAGAAAGCAGGTCTTGGATTGTCCAAAGCACTGCAAAACAGTTTTAGTCTTCATTTTCCTGCACTAGTAAATATTTCACTGATGTGCTGCTCTCAGGTCACTGGTCAGTGTTTGTTAGTGTGCATCTATGTTTAACCCTCCAGGTTTGTCTGCCTATGCTTTCCCATAGGAGAGGTTGTTCAGAGAGCATTCAGTGAGTCTACAGTAGGGGCTAAGGGTAGAGCTCATTTCCAAGGAGAGCCTCACATTTAAACTTTGATGCTGTGTCCTCTTGAGAATCTGTGTGCACAGAGCTACACTGACAGGTTTGAAAAGTGGCCTATCATAAAATCTAAAATTTTTATCCAATTGCAAGACCTTACAGCCTTTAGTGAGCTATAATTTATTTTATATAATAAATGCTATAATTATTTTTGTGAGGAACACAGTTATAATATTTTGTATATTTTGCTTTAAAACAGTATTGATAGGTTAAATATATGCAACAACTTTTGAAGAATTGTTTTAGACTTTTTTTTTTTTTTAATACAGCTGGTCTTTGAGAGTCTTTGGCAATTTATTTGTAATCATAGAATGTTTCTCTAGTGCACTTTTTCAAAGAATTTTGAAAGTGAAAGTGTTAGTTGTCCAGACGTTTCTGGCTCTTTGTGATCCCATGGACTGTAGCCTATCAAGCTCCTCTGCCCATGGAGTTTTCCAGGCACGATACTGGAATGGGTAGCCAGTCCCTTCTCCAGGGGTCTTCCTGACCCAGGGATTGAACCCAGGTCTCTTGCATTGTAGGAAGATTCTTTACTATCTGAGCCACGTTGGGTTCTTAATAATGTCATAACAAAGGTCAAGTTGGAACCTGATGGCTCCTATTGTAGACATAATGTCATCACAAAATATAACTTGACAAGCTAGAAAAGACTTGTTTTCCTTTTCTAAGAGTAATTGGGAAAAAATTTCATTAACCATTCTAGGTCCTTCATATCTCCAGCTATCTTTTGGAGACATGCCAACTGCCTGGATTGGCTTATTTATTTGTCTTTATTTTTCTTCTAAAAACAAAAGAGGCAACTTGCAGAGAGAGAGAAAGGAAGAAAAGTGAAAGCAAAGAAGGAAAGAAAGAAAGGAAGGAAGAAAGAAAACAGGAAGGAAGGAAGCAAGGGAAAAGGGCTAGGCAGTAGAGGGAAGGGATATTGAATTCAGTCTTTGATTAATCTTTGAAAAAGAAAAGTATACACATTTGTTCTCTTTTGCGAAGCTGAGTCTTTTGGGGAAAAACGTCACTATGAAGTTAAAGACTTCAAGGGCTTTCTGCTAACTCTGGAGAATTCGCAAGGAAATTGGAGCGAAATTAGAGGTTAGCCAGACCAAAAACAGGAGAAGGAAAGCAAACCCTATAAACAGCCTCTCTACATTCAGTACAATAATAGGTGCTATAGAACATTCTCAGATAAACACTGAGAATAGCTTTGGACAGTCCAACGAGGTAGCTCATCCAAGAATTATTTTCTCAGATCATGGAAAGACATTAAGGATAATCTACTAATTCTGGTTTGTTTTGCCCAGCTTCATCTCATAAGTGAATAGAAGAGACTTTTAAATTATCTGGGATGTAAGTTTCCTTTGAGATAAAGTCTGATGCCTATATTTTATTGTGAGGAATACACAGATTCCAGTTAGAAAGCTTTCCTCCTCCACATACATACTCACTCAAGTAGTAATATTTGATAAGCTATTTTTGTACTTTGATTAACCAGCCTTCTACATGAAAGCTATTTTAAAATTAAGTGGATAATATAAGTACATCATGCAAAATGCTGGACTGGATGAAGCACAAGCTAGAATCAAGATTGCCAAGAAAAATATCAATAACCTCAGATATCAAGAAGACACTACCCTTATGACAGAAAGTGAAGAGGAACTAAAGAACTTCTTGGTGAATGTGCAAGAGAATGAAAAAGCTGACTTAAAACTCAACATACAAAAAACGAAGATCATGGCATCCAGTCCCATCACTTCATGGCATATAGATGGGGAAACAATGGAAACAGTGACAGACTATTTTCTTGGGCTCCGAAATCACTGCAGATGGTGATTGCAGCCATGAAATTAAAAGACGATTACTCCTTGAAAGAAAAACTATGACCAACCTAGACTGCATATTAAACAGTGGAGACATTACTTTGTCGACAAAGGTCCATCTAGTCAAAGCTATGGTTTTTCCTGTAGTCATGTATGATGTGAGAGCTGAACCATAAAGAAAGCGGAATACCAAAGAATTGATGCTTTTGAACTGTGGTGTTGGAGAAGACTCTTGAGAGTCCCTTGGACTCCAAGGAGATCAAACCAGGCAATCCTAAATGAAATCAGTTCTGAGTATTCATCTGGGGGACTGATGCTGAAGGTGAATCTCCAGTATTTTGGTCACCTGATATGAAGAACTGACTCATTAGAAAAAACCCTGATGCTGGGCAAGATTGAAGGCAGAAGGAGAAGGGGACAACAGAGGATGAGGTGGTTGGATGGCATCACTGACTCAATGGACATGAGTTTGAGCAAGCTCTCACATTTGGTGATGGACAGGGAATCCTGGTGTACTGCAGTCCATGGAGTTGCAAAGAGTCAAACACAACTGAGCAACTGAACTGCGCTATATTATCTATGTGCGTGAGAGTAGTGACAAACACTGATCAGCTCAAATCAGATAACCTTGGCTCCAAGCATGTCCTACCTCCTATAAGCTGTGTGATGCAGAGCAGTCATGTAACCTCTCTGAGTGTGTTTCCTTTCATTGCAGGAAGGCTCAGTGGGTATTTTCCTTTTAGTATGGATATAAAAAAATGATCATCTAATCAGTTAACACAGCAACACATTTATTTGTCACAGCAAACACTCAGTAAAGTGGATTATGATTTTGGTTATTAATTGAAAGTTTTCTCACAAAGGGAAAGCCAAACACTGAGGACTAGGATAATGGGTGGAACTCTAAGAGGGTCAAAACTAGTTCTGTTTAAAGTTTTCAGTGCTATAAGTCAATAAGCTTTGTAATACACCAACTCTGTGCCAAATATTGTACTAAACATTTTTCTAAGCCATTAATATCCATTGTTGTTCAGTTGCTAAGTCTTGGTGACCCCGTGGACTGCAGCACACTAGCCTCCCCTGTCCTTCATTATCTCCTAGAGTTGGCTCAGATTCATGTTCATAGAGTCGAGGATGCTATATAACCATCTCATCCTCTGCCACTGCCTTCTCTTTCTGCCTTCAGTCTTTCCCAGCATCATAATCTTTCCAAGGAGTCAGCTATTCGCACCAGGTTGGCCAAAGTATTGGAGCTTCAGTGTCAGTTCTTCCAATGAATATTCAGGGTCGGTTTCCTTTAGGATTGACTGGTTGGATCTCCTTACAGTCTAAGGGACTCTCAAGAGTCTTCTCCAGCACCACAGTTTGAAAGTGTCAATTCTTCTACGCTCAGTTTTCTTTATGGTCCAATTCTGGCATATATACATGACTACTGGAAAAACCATAGATTTGACTCAAGGGACCTTTGTCGACAAAGTAATGTCACTGCTTTTTAATATGCTTTCTAGGTTGGTCATAGTTTTTCTTCCAAGGAGCAGTTCAGTTCAGTTCAGTTCAGTCTCTCAGTCGTGTCCGACTACCTGGCAGCATGCCAGGCCTCCCTATCCATCACCAACACCCGGAGTTCACTCAGACTCATGTCTATTGAGTCAGTGATGCCATCCAGCCATCTCATCCTCTGTTGCCCCCTTTTCTTCCTGCCTCAATCCCGCCTAGCATCAAGGTCTTTTTCCAGTGAGTCAACTCTTTGCATGAGGTGGCCAAAGTACTGGAGTTTCAGCTCAGCATCATTCCCTCCAAAGAAATCCCAGGGCTAATCTGCTTCAGAATGGACTAGTTGGATCTCACTGCAGTCCGAGGGACTCTCAAGAGTATTCTCCAACACCACAGTTCAAAAGCATCAATTCTTTGGTGCTCAGCATTCTTCACAGTCCAACTCTCACATCCATACATGACCACAGGAAAAACCATAGCCTTGACAGGATGGACATTTGTTGGCAAAATAATGTCTCTGCTTTTGAATATGCTATCTAGGTTGGTCATAATTTTTCTTCCAAGGACTAAGCATCTTTTAATTTCATGGCTGTAGTCATCATCTGCAGTGATTTTGGAGCCCAGAAAAATAAAGTCTGACACCGTTTCCACTCTTCCCCCATCTATTTCCCATGAGGTGATGGGACCAGAAGCCATGATCTTCGTTTTCTGAATGTTGAGCTTTAAGCCAACTTTTTCACTCTCCACTTTCACTTTCATCAAGAGGTTTTTTTAGTTCCTCTTCACTTTCTGCCATAAGGGTGGTGTCATCTGCATATCTGAGGTGACTGATATTTCTCCCAGCAATCTTGATTCTAGCTTGTGCTTCTTCAAGCCCAGCGTTTCTCATTATGTACTCTGTATAGACGTTAAATAAGCAGGGTGACAATATACAGACTTGATGTACTCTTTTTCCTATTTGGAATCAGTCTGTTGCTCCATGTCCAGTTCTAACTGTTGCTTCCTGACCTGCATATAGGTTTCTCAAGAGGCAGGTCAGGTGGTCTGGTATTCCTCTCTCTCTCAGAATTTTGCACAGTTTATTGTGATCCACACAGTCAAAGGCTTTGGCATAGTCAATAAAGCAGAAAAAGATGTTTTTCTGGAACTCTCTTGCTTTTTCCATGATCCAGCGGATGTTGGCAATTTGATCTCTGGTTCCTCTGCCTTTTCTAAAACCAGCTTGAACATTTGGAAGTTNCTATTTGTAACTAGTCTGTTGTTCCATGTCCCTAACTGTTGCTTCCTGACCTGCATACAGGTTTCTCAAGAGGCAGGTCAGGTGGTCTGGTATTCCCATCTCTTTCAGAATTTTCCACAGTTTATTGTGATCCACACAGTCAGAGGCTTTGGCATAGTCAATAAAGCAGAAATAGATGTTTTTCTGGAACTCTCTTGCTTTTTCCATGGGAGAATGGCACTGAAACATGTGTGCTGTCGTGTGAGAAACGAATCGTCGGTCTATATTCAGTTTAGGATACGGATGCTTGGGACTGGTGCATGGGGATGATCCAGAGAGTTGATGTGGAGTGGGAAGGGAGGGGTTCAAGATTGGGAACTCATGTACACTTGAGATGAAAAATAAATAAATAAATAAATTAATTTAAAAAAATAAAATAAAGTTTATGCAAGGCTCCCATCACAAACTATAAACAACTAATTTGCTCAAGGCAAGGAAAAGTTAGATGGAGGTTAGTTACCCTGAAGGAGGAGACATTTTCTTTTAATAGGGTGTTTTTAGACCTTAGGCCAATCACCACCATATGGGAGACTCGGAATAAACTTAAGGGACTCAAAATGAAGGAAGAAAACTTCAGTAAACTCATCCCACTTTTTGATTCATGCAGGAAGCACTGGTCCAAAACCAATCTTATAATTTTTTAAGCAAAGAGATGGAAAAGCATTCTGGGAATAATATACAAAGAAACTAGGATTTCTGCTTCTATTTAGGATGAGGAAAACCATGTGAGGGCCTTGCCCCCATCTTAAATCCAAATTCCTGGAGAAAAACATTTCTAAAATCGTAGCTTTATTTTGAAACCGTTAGAGAGCTGCAATCCTAAGACAACCAAGCAGACTGAATTTAAGAACTGACAAACTCCTCTGAGGAGAAATGTGACTCTTGAACCATTTCAGTTTTGGGAGAGCCAAAAAAATTGGGAGTTTTTCTTTGAGAGTTTCGAGAAAAACTAAGAGGCCACTATAGAAGCATGTAAGAAGTAACGTACTAACACTGTTAAAATGAATTTCTGAAGGCCAAACTATTTTTGGTCAAAAATAACAGAAAATTCATCATGAGAAAATTTGAATTAAAATACATATTAAAGAGAATTCTTTAGGCAGGAGGAAAATCATCTAGACAGAAGGCTAGAAATGCAAGAAAGAATGAAGAACCCTGGGAGAAATAATATATATGTATATATGTGTGTATATATGCATACATATTGACTTTAAAAGCAATGATTATAAAGTTAGCCAATTTAAATATAGAATTAAAAATGCAACACGACAAATGAAGAGAGGAGAAATGCATTAGGAAGTTTTAGATCTTGTGTATTTTGCTATATGAATGTGATTTCTAATGTAATCTCTAAAATAATAGCAATAAAATCAGTAGAAAAAATAATAGAATGGTCAAATTAAGACAGATAATGAGAATAAACACAAGAAGGTGAGACAAATGGAAAACATGTAATAAGATGGTTGATATAAAACTAAACTGAGTGATGTCAGTGAAAATGGCAATCAAAAATTCCTAGAATTCTCCCCTCTAAAATAACAAGAAAATAGACCTAAAATGTGTCAGAATCAATTTTTTGAGAACTCTGAAAATTAATCAAAACCTGTCAGCAATCCATGGAGCACTTATTAAAGAAAAGCAGCTGTATCTTGATAAGAACAGCAAGCTTCAAGTATTTTTGACTTAATCTACTCCCATCCTCCTCCTGCAGTAGCTTTGAAAACTAACCACATGCATTTGTGAAGATCTGCTATCTGAATAGCCACTGGTGGAACCAAAAGGATTTACACTGGTATACTCTTGCCTGGAAAATCCCATGGATGGAGGAGCCTGGTGGGCTACAGTCCATGGGGTCGCTGAGAGTTGGACACGACTCGGTGACTTCACTTTCCCTTTTCACTCCCATGCATTGGAGAAGGAAATGGCAACCCACTCCAGTGTTCTTGCCTGGAGAATCCCAGGGACGGCGGAGCCTGGTGGGCTGCCGTCTACGGGGTTGCACAGAGACGGACACCACTGAAGCGACTCAACAGCAGCAGCAGCTAGCAAGCTCTATTAATATAGACTTAGGCGTAAGTCTTCATGATCTTGGATTAGAAAATGTTTCCTTGTATAGTATGTATAAAGGATTGTGGTGCTTCAGAAGACTCTTGAGAGTCCCTTGAACTGCAAGATCAAACCAAACAATCCTAAAGGAAATCAACCCTGAGTATTCATTGGAAGAATGAATGATGCTAAAACTCTTCAGAGCCCACCTCTCTCTATGGAAGTCTCTCCAAGGAACCTTCTCAACCCTTCCTCAGTCAGAATCGTTCCCTGCTCCTGAGGTGGCGCCAAAGGACCAAGGAGTTGGGGAAGTTCAGCTGCCCCACAAACTCAGGAAGACAGTGACCTGAACCTCTCTCTCCACCAGACTGGCTGCCCTTGATCTCCACTATAAAAGGGATAATTGGAAATTTTGATCAAGAGGTTGATATACTTAGATCTGTGTTTTTAAATCACATAAATCTGGCAGCAAAATACAGTGAGCTCTGGGTGAGTCTATGGGTAGGACAGGAAGCCCTGATGGGTGAGAGGTAAAGAATCTGCCTGCCAGTGCAGGAGATGCAGATTCAATGACTGGGTTGGGAAGATCCCCACTGGAGAAGGGAATGGCTACCCACTCCCCTGGGCAGAGGAGCCTGGAAGGCTCCATGGGGTCTCATTGGGGGGTCCATGGGGTTGCAAAATAGTTGGACATAACTGAGCAACTAAACAACAACAAATATGATAAAAGATCTGTTTGAAAGGCTGTTGTAGCAGTCTGGCAAAAGATAAGAACTGGGCACAGTGAAAGTTGTGATGTTGTTCTGATGTTATCCAGTTTTCTTCTCTCTCACTTTCAAACTAAAGTTTTCCCAAGAAAATTTTCTGTCTTTGTATCTTTGAAGGAAGGATAGAGAACCTGCCTATGTCATTTAATTATTCTAGGTCTTACTTTTCTTATCTGTAAAATAATAGACAGTTTTCCGAGATCCTTCTTATTTTAATATTCTATGGAAAAACTTTGCTGCCAGTTGAGAATGTTAACCATCGACACCAACCACGGGTGAAACAAATAATACTTCTGGATTCCTCATTTTTCACTGACTTAAGCTCATTGGGGGCTACCTGAGTGACTTGGTGGTAGAGAATCCTCCTGCAATGCAGGAGATGTGGGTTTGAGTCCAGGGTTAGGAAGATCCCCTGGAGAAGGAAATGGCAACCCACTCCAGTATTCCTACCTGGGAAGTCCCATGGACAGAGGAGCCTGGCGGGCTACAGTCCATGGGGTCACAAAAGAGTCGGACACAACTTAGGGACTGAACAACAACAAGCTAGTGTGACCTGAGTCTCCAAGTGATTGGGAATATTCTAGACAGTGTACAGTTTTTATTAACTTTATAAAATAACTTTCTATTTAAAAGATCAGGACATTTTGTGATGTGAGACCAAATTAAACACAATACATGGATTTAAACACTGTGTATTTTATTGACTTTGTTGTTGTTTTGGAAGTGCAACATGAAATACTGGTTCCCAACTATAGCACCTGTCTCCAGTCCTTCTCTATTTTTAAACTTTTCCTGTAGTAATAAGTGTGCCTAAGGATTTATATTCACTAAAAAAGCTGAGTGTTGAAGAATTGATGCTTTTGAACTATAGTGTTGGAGAAGACTCTTGAGAGTCCCTTGGACTGCAAGGAGATCCAACCAGTCAATCCTAAAGGAAATCAGTCCTGAATATTCATTGGAAGGACTGATGCTGAAGCTGAAGCTCCAATATTTTGTCCACCTGATATGAAGAACTGACTCATTTGAAAAGACTCTGATGCTGGGAAAGATTGAAGGTGGGAGGAGAAGGAGATGAAAGAGGATAAGATGGTTGGATGGCATCACCAACTCAATGGACGTGAGTTTGAGCAAGCTCCGGGAGTTGGTAATGTACAGGGAAGCCCAGCGTGCTGCAGTCCATGGGATTGCAAAGTCGGACCCGACTGAGCAACTGAACTTAACTGAACTGAAGAACAGCTGTCTATACCTGTGTCTCTGAAGGGAGGGTAGAGAGACAACAGGACCAATACACAAAATAGTGTCTGTAATATTTTATTATGATGACACTAGAGTGGTAGCCAAAATTTATCATCTCTTAGGAATTCATAAAAAGAGACATGACGTGCATTTTCTCTTCTATCCAGTTTCAATTATCTAAGTGCATCCTAAGTTCTCAGTTCTTATTCCAGATACACTGTTCAGAATTTAATTGCACATGAAACAAGTTTTAAAGCTGTTATTTTGTCCATAATCTCATATGCTCCTATCATAGTTAGCGCCCGAGTTAGCTGATCTCTTAAGGCAGCCGTGGTTATTGACAAGTTGTTCTTTTCCGTTTTCCACTTATCAAGTACTCGGTGGACTCTCTCACTTAGTGAAACAGTGCTGAAAAAATTTTAAATAATAATTATTTTAATTATCAGTTAAGAACATTGTTTTAAACTATCAATATTGTATATCTAGGTTTTCAACCTAGTTTACCAGAGTGACTAAATTAACTGGTGAAGGCAGTCTATATAAAAATTTAGCATAGAGTTTGACACATACATAGTAAGTGAATGTCAGTCCTATGCCAGCCCTTGTTGCCTTGTACCACATTGACAATTCAATTAACATCTGATTCTAGGAGAGATTTACTCAAGACCTCAGTATAATTGTGGCCTATTTACTGTAGACCGGTGCATTACTGCTCCTGCACTACAGGCTTTATAACTTGATTTCATGACAACTCTCTCAGGTAAATCTGTTTATTTTACTAGTGGAAAACTGAGGCATACAAAAGTTAGAGGCCTTATCCAGGGTCACAAAACTAGTTGGGATTTAGAGCCAACCAGTCTATCCTCAGAGTACTTGCTCTTAAACTACTGTAACCATATGGATCTCAAACATATAGTAAACTAAAATCAGTCTTTTATAACAAATTAGAGTTCATGTTAATATGGATGTTTCAGAAGCACGTAATATCAGTATGGCAGAACCTGAGAATAGGCTTGTACTACATGTTGTCATTTATACATACCTCAATGCAGACTTATCACTTTCTGAGATTGTCAGGTTTAATTTTTGACACAAAAATTGAAAATTTGTTTCAGTAATATTCTTGGCAACTATCTTGAAGATCTTCGCCAAGATTTTCTCTATAGTGGAACATAAAAGAAAATTTAGGCCATCTGTTTTGAAAAAATGTACTCTATTTTGAGTTAATATTATAGCTAGGTTTTTTACTTCTGTGCTCTTATACAATGTATATATCAAACAAAATTGAAAAATAAGTACAGCTATACTAAATGAAGTTTGAGAAGATAACAAAATAGAAATTTGAACCACTTAGGCCATTTCTTCTAAATTCTGAGTAACCCTAAACATAAATAACATAAATGTCAATTTCACATAAAATGTCTATTTAGAAGAATATCATAAGCAACTTCAAAGTGATCATTAAACCCTTTAATTCTTTCAGGATTTGGAACAAATTTAACTCCTTCCTTCGGTTCTGGCCTTTTAATATGCCTCTTTGCTTATTATCCTGAGAAAGCAAGTTTAAAACTACTATAAATATGGTATACACATACATATATATGCTTGTTTTATATTCACATCATGCATTATAAGTAGAGTGTTGGTTTTAAAAAAGCTATTAGCGAATATGAACCTGATCCATCTTTCTGTTAACCAAGGTAATTTGAGAATTTTCCAAAGCTAGAGACCTGCCACCCCTCTATAATCATCTCAAATATGCTCAGTGCTTTCTGTTTTAAAATATTTATGCATACCATTAATCACTCAGGCTAGATTGTATGTTAATGATATAATTGAAAATCCAGTCTCCTAAGTGAAATTTTAAGGAAGAGACCCCATTTTCCTTGTTAATTGCAGAATAAATATATCTCCCATGGTGACTTCCTCTTCAGTCTCAGTATGAAGGCCCCATGGGAATAAAGAAAGGAGATAAAGGACTTGAATTCTCTTGTTTTTGCTGACTTTGATTTACTGTCCTTTCCCGTTGAAATTTCCTTTCTGTTGGCTAGAACCACATGAACCTTCTATCCTCAGGAACTTGAGTAACAGAATGTGAACAAGGAAGTTCAGTCATGTAACTTTACAGCCCTTTTCTAAAGTACTGTAACCTAGCAATAACACAGATCTTTAGAAAGGCCTTCAAGCTTTGTTTTACAAAAGTAAACTTACCATTAAATATCCCTTTTTATGATAGAAAAACCAACTTGTATAGGAAGTTAGAGAAAAGAACTACTGTGACTTTATTGCTTAGGCTCCTTCCATCAGTGAGGCCTTCTTCTTGCATAATCTTCAGAAAGGTAACCATACATATTGTGGCTTACAGAGGACTGTGCAGTTTTAGTGACCATCTCAACAGATTAAAGGATTATGATGGTATAAACCTCTTGATTACACAGACAGGGTACATAATATAATGATTTGGGGGCATAGCTGTATATATTCTCTTTCCCTAATTCTGGATCATTAAATTGATTTAATACTTAAAAACTGCATTAAATTGGAGGACAAAAATCTGGATCTATTCTGAGGATTGTCAGTGAGTGGCAAACTCAGAGTCCCAGGAAAAAGCTTAGATGTTGGGAACCCAAACCCAGGGAAAGAATGAGACAGTGAAACTTCCATCCAAAGACTTGGAGAAACCAGTCTCTATGTGGCGAAAGGGCATTTAAAGAAAATGGACCCACTCTCTGAAGTAATCAGAGGAGTACTTCAGAACAGCAGGAATGAAGATTGCCTCAGGGTTGCAGACAAGCAATTGTAATGGGCCAAGAACTGACTGGCCTCAGTGTAAACCTGACCTGTGAACTTCCTTCAAGGCCAAACACGACTTTTGGAACAACTGTATATGGTGATACAGTCCAGAACTGATAAAAAATTCAATATGTAGATTCTCTGAGTCTGGCCACGATCATGATGGCCACAACCTCTTGAAGTGCATCAAGGCTAATAGATGGGGAGCAACTCATCTGTGACTTGAATTTACCTGTTTTTTCAATGGTTCAAAATGTAAAGACCTAGATTAAATAATCTGAGTTATCAAAATAAACTCCCAGCCTTCAGAAAAGGGAAGATGATAAATGCTTTAATGTCTCTGCCAGATTGAAAACCTCTGATTAAAGCAAATTATTTGTTAATATACACATACCAGAAAATGACTTATAAGCTAGCTAGTCACTCGCTCATTACCTACCATCTCTTTCATCTGCCCTCTGTAGATAGCGTGCAATAGTATACAATTGTTTTCCTTTACAGATTTCCATTGGTGGTCTCAGCAAAGGGTTATCATCAAAATTTATCTCCTTCAGTGAAAAAAGGTTGTAGATACCACTAGGCAGAGCTGAAAGATTATTTCCTAGCAGAAAAAAAAAATAATTGAATTATATCCTTTTGTAAAGGAAAACTATGGAGACAAATAACAACTATGTAAAGGACAGGGAGCTCTGGCATGCGGCAGTCCATGGGGTCACGAAGAGTCAGACACAACTTGGCAACTGAACACCAACAACGAAAGGGCGTCTGTTGTGTCACTGACGCAGTGCCGGAGGAGCCTCACGGTGCTGGCAAGTCTTAAGTTCTTACTGTTGTCCGCTTGCTAGGAGTGAAAAGGAGGACGTATAGAGACAGAGCAAGGATTCTTTTTTCTCATCGAGAATGACAAAATAAGATAGGAGGCTTTCCTCTTGCAACACCAGAATGGACTTTACAGAGTAAGTGTGATGGTACTTTTTTTCAGTAACTTTTTTAAATAAACTTCTTGTTTCCAGGAATTTCAGACTTACAGAAAAGTTGCAGAAATTGTATGGAGTTCTTGAACACTTTTCATCTAGTTTTAGTTTTTCCTGATGTTATCATCTCACATTATTATGTTGCTTTTTTTTTTGGCACATCATGCAGTGTGCAGGATCTTCAACCAGGAATTGAACCTGTGACCTCTACAGTAGAAGCATAGAGTATTAACCACTGGACTACCACGGAAGTCCTCTATGTCACATTTTTAAATCCAAGAAGCTAACGTTGACACAGTACTATTAAATAAGCTTTGGATGCTTTTGAATTTCATTATATTTCCATCAATGTCCTTTTTCTGTTCCAGTTACCTATTCCAGGATCGCACACTGCATACAGGTATGTCTTCCAGTTGGTGAGAATTCCTCAGCCTGTCCTTGTTTCTCAAGATCTTAATGGTTTTGTATAGAACTGGCTAGGATTTTGAAGAATATTTCTTAATATGAGTTTATCTGACATATTTTTTCTTAAATAGACTGGGGTTATGGGTTTTTGGAAAGAACACCACAGAGACTGAGTGCTCTCTTCACCTCAGGGATACCTGACATCCACAAGACATCACTGGCAGGTTAACCTCGACCCCTTGGCTAAAGTCGTGTCTGCCAGGTTTCTGCAAGGTAATGTTTTGATTTTCTCCTTTCCATACGTTGTTCTTTAGAACAGGATTATAAAGTCGAGTCCATCCTCAAAGAGTGGAGCGTAAGCTCTGCTTCCTTGAATGTAATTTTTTTCAAAACCATCTTAATCCATGGATAATATAAACGTGACATAAAAAGTAAAACTGTGATTAGTGACAGAGAATTTGTAATCATTTCAAGAGGAACTGGCCTAAAGCTTGCCTTGGTGTTATTTGCATATTCTATGGTTATGTTAGTTTAGCCAAGAATAAAGGAACCTGGTTCCTTTTAGTGAAGAAAGCTTTTAGAAACCAAGATCTGGGTACTAGGTTGCTCATTGTTTCTTGGAGTATGTGCTGCTTCTGACTTGTGTATATTTTCTCTCCCTGATATTACTAGCTCTGGGGAAAACTAGTTACCATGTCTTAAAGGGGCTGACATGGCAGGGAACTCAATTCTGCCGCCAGTAGCCACATAAATACGTTTTGAAGCAAATCTGCTAGGCTTCATCAAGCCTGTCTGTAGTACCAACCAACAGGTTGGCTGCTATCTCATACAAGATTCTGAGACAGCAAGTCAACTAAACACCGTCTGGGTTCCTGACCCTCAGAAACTGTGAAATAAATATTTTATTAATTTGAGAAGCTAAATTTTGTGGAAATCTGTCACACAGCAAAAGATAACCGATATAACAGCTACCAGCTGAAAGTACTGAACTGAGATCTAAGGAGCTGCTAACTGCAGGGAAGGAGTTTGCATTTTTAGTCCAGCAACTTAAGTGCCTGATGAAGCAACAATAGCAACCAGAACAAATATCAGCTTTCTTTGGAGAGAGAGAGAATTGACGATAGACTTCAGGATTCAAAACAGAGAAACAAGAAAGTGTGGCTCACGCCTAAGAGAAAAAAATGGACTCAATTGTTGTAGTTAACAATAAAAGAATTTTAAAGCAGCTAACACAATGAAATTTAAGAATATAAAGAAAGATAGTCTCAAATGATTGAAAAAAGAGAAATCTTGGAGGAGAAATATAAACTATGAAAAGAAAAATGGCAGTTCCAGAACTGAAAACTTTAGTATCTGAAATTAAAAATTAATTTGACAGATGTAACAGGATAGAGATCATAGACAAGTCAGTAAACTTGAAGGCAGATCAATATGAGATGCTTAAACGCTGTGTGTGTACACACACACACACACACACACACACACACACACACAGAGTTTTAGGGATTTGTAAGACAATATGTAAAGGTGATTGGAATCTTACAAAGAGAAGAGAGAAAATGAAGCAGACAATTTTTTTGAAGAAAGAGGTTAAAATCCCCAGTTTAGTAATATATTCAGACCAGAAACAGCAAAATCCAAGCAGTATAAATAAACATGAAAACCACACCTTGAATGAATGTCACAGAAAGTTCAGAGTAATCCTCTTAAAAATCAGGTCCTCCACTGAATCAATCAAAAGTTGGAAAGCAATAACAGAATTAGCTTTTTCATACTTCTGGCATTTACTCCAGGATTTTATAGTTAGGAGGACCCTGCTCGAGGAAGAAAACGGCAGAAGAGTTTTGGTAAGAGAGCACTGTGACTTTTTTACTCATCTCCCTGCCACTCTCCACTTCCCAGGCAGCAGCAGTCAGAGCAGGCTGGGGCGGCCTGCATTCCTGGTACATAGTGCTGGTATCAGAAAGCCAACATAGACTTTGTTCTTTGAATACCATGCCTTTGCATTTTGACCTGTCTGCTGATTTCCTGACGGACTGGCACAGAGAATGACCTTTGTTTTGCTCCCCCCGGCTCAGACTGGAGCAGCCTCCCTGGTGGCAGTTGTTGTCCCGTGTAAAGACAGACACTGTCTGTCTCCCTCTCCCCCACGGGAGGAGAGCAAAGAACAGCAGACAAAGAAAGCAACAGACAAATGCAAAAGCCCTGGAAGGAGAAGGCTAAGGAGGAAGTTTCTTGGGGGAATTAGGGCTCAGAAGGGCCACAGTATATTCTGGGGAAAATGGAATGTAATAAGCGTATTCAGAACGGGACACATGCCCAGAAGAAAACTGAGAGAATCCTAGGCTTGCACCTGAGGTGGATTTTTGGGCTTCACACAATCAGGAGAAGACTAAGACAGAGTCACAGGCGGCCTGGCTTAGTGTTAAGGTGCCCCAGCTTAGAGCTAAACTGCAAAGTCTGGGAAAGTAGTATTTTCTTTTATGTTTCTGGGTATTGAAGGACAGAAGAAAATATCCATACAAATACTAACCAAAGAGCTGGGGTGGTTTTAGTAATATCAGATAACAAAGACTTTAAGTCAATAACAGTTATAGAAGACAAAGGACAGCATATATTGATAAGAGGATCATTACATCAAGAAGATACAACAATTAGAAGTATATACAAACCAAACAACAGAGCCCCAAAACATACTGGGCAAATACTGATAGGATTGAAGGGAAAATCTGAGGGTTTTACAATAATAAGTGGAAGCTTTAATACCTCACTTTCAGTAATGGATAGAACATTTAGACAAAAAGTCATTTAGGGGACTTGAACAGCACTACAAAGCAATTAAACCCAATAGATATACATATAACATTCCAAGAGCAGAATACATGTTTTTCTCAAGTACACATAGAACATTCTCCATGGTAAACTATATATTAAGGCACAAGACAAGTCTCATTGAGATTGATTCAAAAAAGCCAAATAGTATATCTTTTCTGACCACAGTGGAATGACACTACCAAAAATAATGGAAGGAAAGCTGGAAAATTTACTAATTTAAGCAGCATGCCAAATTTAAGCTGCCACTGTGTCAAAGGAAGAATCAAAACGGAAATTATAAAATGCAAAGATAAAATGAAAACACAACAACCAAAAATCATAGATGCAGCAGAAACAGTGCTGAAGACGAAATCTATAGCTGAAAACACTAACACTAAAAAAGAACATCACTGCAATCACTTTATATATAAATTAACTAGAAAAATATAAGTAAATTAACCCAAAACTATCAGGAGGAGGAGGAAATAAAGATTGCAAGCATGTTCAGTCCATCAGTTTTGTCCAACTCTTTGCAACTCCATGGACTGTAGCCCCCCAGGCTCCTCTGTCCATGGAGTTTTCCAAGCAAGTATACTAAAGTGGGTTACTATTTCCTACTCCATGGGATCTTCCTGACCCAGAGGTTAAACCCACGTCTCCTGCATCTCCTGTATTGGCAAGCGGATCCTTTACCACTGAGCCACTTGGGAATTTTTAGAGCAGATATAAATGAAATAGAGAATCAATAGAATCAACAAAACCAAAAGCTGGCTCTTTGAAAAGATCAACAAAATTGATAAATTTAGTTCAATGGACTAAGGAAAAAGAAAGATTCAAATTACTAAAATCAGAAATGAAAGTAGAAACATTACTACTGATTCTGCAGAAGTAAAAGTTTACAGAGTACTGTGACCATTATTATACCAGCAAACTGGATAATCTAGAGGAAATGGACAAATACCTAGAAACACAAAACCTGCCAAGACTAAATCATGGAGAAAGACGGAAAATCTGAATAGATCTATGGCTAGAAAGAAGACAGAAGCAGTAATCAAATATCCTCCAACAAAGAAGAACCCTACACCTTGTGGCTTCACTGGTGAATTCTACCAAATATTTAAAGAACATCTAATGCCAATCCTCAAACTCTTCCAAAAAATTGAAGAGGACAGAACACTTCACAACTCATTTCATGAAGCTGCCACTACCCAGATACCAAAGCCAGAGAAGGACACTCCAGGAAATGAAAACTACAGATCAATATCCTTTTTGCAAAAATCCTCAACAAAATAAGAGCAAATGAAATCTAACAAAATATTAAAAGAATTATACACTATTGTGAGGTGGGATTTATCTTGAAATGCAAGAATGGGACGATATAAGAAAATCAATCAGTCGAGAGAAAAAAAAAAGCTCATGATTCTCTCAGTGATACAGAAAAGTCATTTGACAAAATTCAATACCATTTTGTTATTAAAACCATCATATTTGTGTGTTTTTCTAATACTAGTCCTTCAAAATACATGAATAAAATTGATAATTAAATCAAAAATCATACAAATCTCACAGTCGTGCTTGTAGATTTTAATGCCTCTCCAAAGCAACTAATTCAAGACAGTATACCAATACACTCGTGGCTGATTCATGTCAATGTATAGCAAAATGAATACAGTATTGTAAAACAAAACAAACTAAAAAATAAAAATTTAAAAAAAGACAGAATATTCCAACAGGATTATCAACCAGTACTTATATGATATTTATAAAACACTGTACCTAATACTTGCAGAATATACTTTTTTTAAATATGCGGTATGATTATCAAGGATGGAAAAAATGGGTAGAAAACAGATATATACCAATTTCAGGACAGTGGTTACTCCTAGTTTGGTTGTTATTTAGTTGCTAAGTCATGTCTGACTCTGCAACCGCATGGATGTTAGCCTGCCAGCCTCCTCTGTCCATGGGATTTCCCAAGCAAGAATACTGGAGTGGGTTGCCATTTCTTTCTCCAGGGGATCTTTCCTACCCGGGATTGAACCTGCATCTCCTCCACGGGCAGTGGATTCTTTACCAGTGAGCCACCTGCCCCTACTTCTAGTCTGGGGAGAAGTACAAAAGAAGTTTCAATTCTGTTTTATTTCTTAACAGTCAAAAATATCTCAAGTATACATGTATCCCCTCTTATGGCTAATTCATATTGAGGTTTGACAGAAAACAACAAAGTTCTGTAAAGCAATTATCCTTCAATAAATAAATTTTAAAAAAAGAATGAAAAAAATCTCAAGTAAATGATTCCTTATAGCTGAGAATAAGCATATAGGGTTTTTTTTTCTGTAAGCTTGATATACTTTATAATAAAAATTAAGAAAAATACTAGTCTAGCTTTGAGAATTCTGATATTTTTAGAATGACTTACTTTTGTGGTTTAATTGAAGTGATTTACTTTTAAAAGACTGTAAGATATTAGATTACTATAGGGTATAGGAGTGGGCTCAGGGTAGCCAGTGGGAAAGGAAAATAGAGAAAATGCTGACCTAAGGTTGTGTGTGGAGAGGGAAAGAGAGGTCAGGTTCACAGAGGGAAGAAATACTGAATGACTATGTATAGGCAGAGAAGACAGAAAAGGAATGAAAACATGTTCAGGGTCCCCAGCTAGATCATAACCTCTTTCAGAGAAGGAACTGCTCTTTAGGCTTTGCTCTCATTTTCTGTATGTGCAGTAGCCATTTCCTTCCAATGGGCACTTCATATGTGGTATTGATTGTTTGTCATTCTGTCTTGTCAGCAAAATTTGCAACCTAGAAACTAAAACTCAAATTTTTGATAATGCTTATTGATTATACTTGACACTCACCACTCAAGTTTAGCTGCTGGAGAGCATTTAAAGATAGAAAAGACGGTGGCAGGTATCTTACTTGATTGTTCTCTGCGTTTAGACTAACCAGACTTCTCAGTTCCCCTATATTTGTTGGCATCTCTCTGATTGCATTATTTGAGATATCAAGTCTTTTAAGTTTAGTCATATTAGACAGCTCTTCTGGAAGTCTTGTTAGCTGTAACAAAGGTTAAACAATTATATTTTTAATAAATATTTCTATGATGAAAACTTTTTCTGAAATAAAACGGGAGAGATTTTTTGTTGTTTGTTTCAAAAAAGGAGATATTTTTACTGTCACAAAGTCTTTGTTACTCCCTTCCTTAATAAAACCCACAACAAATTGTGTAACATCAACTCTCTCCCCCATCTGACCAATGCTGCCTATTCAAACCTGTGGCTTACTAACTACTTTTCTTCACTCTCCCAACACTTGATGTTCAGTGCCACCTCATCCCTTCTGTCCCTAAAGCTTACCCTGCTTGGATTTCTTCTCCCTGAAGTCTTTCCAAACTATTATCTTCCACATTTGATCTCTTTCCTCCTACCCTCATCAACAGAGCTTTTTATTAATCCCTTGTGTATGTATTCTCCTTGGATTTTTAAATGACATAATATATGTTTTATAGTTTTTTAGAAAGAGTAGAGTGAAAAAGTTGGCTTAAAGCTCAACATTCAGAAAATGAAGATCATGGCATCTGGTCCCATCACTTCATGGGAAATAGATGGGGAAACATTGGAAACAGTATCAGACTTTATTTTTTTGGGCTCCAGAATCACTGCAGATGGTGATTGCAGCCATGAAATTAAAAGACACTTACTCCTTGGAAGAAAAGTTATGACCAACCTAGATAGCATACAAGCAGAGACATTACTTTGCCAACAAAGGTCCGTCTGGTCAAGGCTATGGTTTTTCCTGTGGTCATGTATGGATGTGAGAGTTGGACTGTGAAGAAGGCTGAGCACCGAAGAATGGATGCTTTTGAACTGTGGTGTTGGAGGAGACTCCTGAGAGTCCCTTGGACTGCAAGGAGATCCAACCAGTCCATTCTGAAGGAGATCAGTCCTGAGTGTTCTTTGGAAGGGTTGATGCTAAAGCTGAAACTCCAGTACTTTGGCCACCTCAAGCGAAGAGTTGACTCATTGGAAAAGACTGTGATGCTGGGAGGGATTGGGGGCAGGAGGAAAAGGGGATGACAGAGGATGACATGGCTGGATGACATTACCGACTCGAGGGATGTGAGTTTGAGTGAACTCCAGGAGTTGGTGATGGACAGTGAGGCCTAGTGTGCTGCAATTCATGGGGTTGTAAAGAGTTGGACACGACTGAGCAACTGAACTGACTGACTGAATACATGTTCCCAATCAGGATACGTTTTGAATAAGTGCTCAGAGACAGGGAGGCCTGGCGTGCTGTGATTCATGGGGTCGCAAAGAGTCGGACACGGCTGAGCGACTGAACTGAAATTCCTTTGTAATAGACACACACGGTTTGGCAATGTAGCTTCAAATGAAAAATCCTAGTACAAAACGTATTGCAAAGTAACGGGAATTAAGATACTCTGCTAAGGCAAAGAAGAAATACGCATCTTCAGAAAAAATAAAGTTATCGCAAGTGGCTTCTGAAATAGAGGAAGTCCTGTGAGTGAAAAAAAGTGTTTTGAATATGTGGGTCCCTCAAAAAAAATCAGACGACAAGGTAAATACTACATGTGGAGCTCAGTATCCTTCTATGTATAAAAGAAGCGTAATAGATGATCCTAACTTCAGGGAGATTAAAATTCAGTTTGGGAACAACATGTATGTGTGTGCACGCTCAGTCACTTCTGTTGTGTTCGACTCTTTGCAATCCTGTGGACCCTTTGCAACCCTGTAGCCTGATATTCGTCTCCTCTGTCTATGGGATTCTCCAGGCAAGAATACTGGAGTGGGTTGCTGTGCCCTCCTCCGGGGGATCTTCCTGACCCAGGAACCAAACCCGCATCTCTTCTCCTGCATTGGCAGGTGGGTTCTTTACCACTAGTGCCACCTGGGAAGCCCAAAATATCCACATATGAAACAAACAGAAATCAGCACTAATCAATAAGTAATTCAGTGCCAAAACAGTGTTTACGATAATAGATAGAATTTAGGAAATGTATACCAGCATAAATGAAAGAACAAAAAAGAAGCTTCATGTAGCAGGTGGGACTCAAATGGCTTTTTGAGAATGAATAGGATTGAATAGAAGTTACAGGACACTTGGGGTGCTTCCCCGGTGGTTCAGACGGTAAAGCATCTGCCTACAATGCGGGAGACCCGGGTTCGATCCACTTCAGTATTCTTGCCTGGAAAATCCCATGGATGGAGCCTGGTAGGCTACAGTCCATGGGGTCGCAAAGAGTCGGACACAACTGAGAGACTTCACTTCACTTCTTCACTTCAGGCAAGACAAATATCACGCATAAAAATGGCCAGTGAAAAGCTGACAAGAGGTGATAGAAAGCAGAAGGAGATATATTTAGAGAAGGCATATGGAACCAGCCTCTGGCAAGACTTGAAATCTGGTCCTATTGGGAGGAATCTGATCAACACAAATAGCTAGGTCTACAATTTGACATTCCTTCAAAGAAATCTTGAACAACTTGCTCAGCATTTCTTAGAGGAAGTGCCTCAGAACTACATGATGAGAGAGCTACTCTGAAAGGAAAACTTCTGAGTGAAGGGCATCCTTCACTCAGCGAAATAAAAGCCCTGTAATTAACCTGATTCCTGTTCTTCAGATGACTGTTCAGTGAACATATGCTGTTATATAGATTGATCTTTTGAGTATATTACC
>SJYA01006382.1:0-21737 GCA_006410615.1 Neotragus moschatus
GGGAAATAGATGGGAAAACAGTGGAAACAGTGTCAGACTTTAGTTTTTTGGGCTCCAAAATCACTGCAGGTGGTGAGTACAGCCATGAAATGAAAAGACACCTACTCCTTGGAAGGAAAGTTATGACCAACCTAGACAGCATATTAGAAGCAGAGACATTATTTTGCCAACAAGGTCCATCTAGTCAAGGCTATGGTTTTTCCAGTAGTCATGGATGGATGTGACAGTTGGACTGTGAAGAAAGCTGAGCACAAAAGAATTGATTCTTTTGAACTGTGGTGTTGGAGAAGACTCTTGAGAGTCCCTTGGACTGCAAGGAAATCCAACCAGTCTATCCTAGAGGAGATCAGTCCTGGGTGTTCATTGGAAGAACTGATGCTGAAGCTGAAGCTCCAGTACTTTGGCCACCTCATGAGAAGAAGTGACTCATTGGAAAAGACCCTGATGCTGGGAGGGATTGGGGGCAGGAGAAGAAGGGGACGACAGAGGATGAGATGGCTGGATGGCATCACCGACTGGTTGGACGTGAGTTTGGGTGAACTCCGGGAGTTGGTTATTGACAGGGAGGCTTGGGGTGCTGTGATTCATGGGGTTGCAAAGAGTCAGACACGACTGAGCGACTGAACTGAATTGAACTGAATATGCCATTGTGTATATGTATCACAGCTTCCTTATCCATTCCTCTGCCAATGGATATCTAGGTTGTTTCAGTGTCCTAGCTATTGAACACAGTGCTGTGATGAACATTGGGGTACATGTGTCTCTTTCAATTATGGTTTCCTCGGTGTGTATGCCCAGCAGTGGGATTGCTGGGGCGTATGGCAGTTCTGTTTCCAGTTTTTTAAGGAATCTCCACACTGTTCTCCATAGTGGCTGTACTAGTTTGCATTCCTACCACCAACAGGGTAAGAGGGTTCCCTTTTCTCCACACCCTCTCCAGCATTTATTGTTTGTAGACTTTTTGATGGTAGCCATTCTGACCAGCATGAGATGGTACCTCATTGTGGTTTTGATTTGCGTTTTTGTGATAGAGTGATGTTGAGCATCTTTTCATGTATTTGTTAGCCTGGATGTTTGTTTTTTGCCTCTTCTCTGACTGACTTCCTTGTTAAAAATGCTTTGTTGACTCTGTGTAATGAAAGTGTTGTGAAGATCTTTTTTGTGGAGTCCATTGAATGAGATATAAGTGAGCCCTCAGGCTAAAAAAGAGTTAAATTATTAAAGTAGTTATGGTTAAGCATATATTTGTCATTACACTCTGATAATCATTTTCTCATGTGGACAGTAGAAAAAATAGTGGTCACTTATGAGCCAAACCAATCAACATTAAAACTGATTTCTAGCAAGTGTAGCTGCTAGGTGATTATGACTGCTAAGTGATTACAGTCCAATTACAGATGGAATAAACTGAACTGATAGTTAAACTCAGGGCATTTCCTTGTAACAGTTATAAGTTGTGAGTTGAAATGCCAGTTTTCATAGTGGTAGTAAAATCATCTAAAGAACAATAATCAGTAGAAGAACTCTTTAAAAACTCTCAAGTACTAATGGTTATGAATTATTAATAATTTACTTTAGGGACTTTCCTGGTAGTCCAGTAATAAAAGACTCTGCGCTCCCAATGCAGGGGACCCAGGTTTGATCCTTGGTTGGGGAACTAGATCCCACATGCTGCAACTAAAGACTCCACATGCCGCAACAAATATCAAAACCCCACATGCTGAAGTAAGACCCAGAGCAGCAAAATAAATGAAAATAAATATAAACCTTTAAAAAATAAATTTATTAATCATCCATAAACCACATAAATCGTTTTTGATTGTGTCCTTCCACAGCCATTTCATCTAAGTCCCCCATCCTTTTCCCCACACCGTTCACGTCTGTTGGATTTATTGTGAAAAACATGTAACCTTTAGGGAATTGAGGTAGGACAGATGTTATGAGAAACAAGATTAGTTTAAAATACTGGTTATCAAACATTGGCATGTATCATGTGGACAGCTAGTTAAAACATAGATTGTTAGGCACCACTTCCAGGGTTCCTGGGTGTGTAGAACTGGAATGGGACCTGAGAGTTTGCATTTCTAACCAGTTATCAGGTGATGCTAATGCTGCTGGTCTGAGTACTGCACTTTGTGAGAGTCACTGTGAGACAGGAAGGTACATTCTGATCCAGAAGAACTAAATGTGTTCATTGCTAGTTGACAGTAGGATTCAAGGAAGGAAAAATGTAAAAGCTGCTCCTAGAAGCCATAGCGGCCACTTGAACTTGGCACTTTCCTGTGAGAGCCTCGCAAACAGCTTTAAGATGCCTAGCCAGGAAGGAGATAAAGCAGAGGCGCTGTCCTAGTGTTCTGCTGTTTCCCTGGTGGTGAAAATCACCAAGTAGTCTAGATGGATAGGGGACACATGTAATGTCAGTTTCTGAAAGAAAGAAGCTGGATTTCTCCCATTATACCGGGGAATTTAAGATTAATCACATGGACAAGGTTGATATAGAAAGGGATATGATAACTGGGAACCAAAATTAAAACAAGAATAAAACATACCCGTTTTATTTCTTTCGTTGACTGAAGTGCTAGACTTATTGATCGTGTGGCAGGCAAGGCCGCCCATAAATCAGCTAGCCTTGCATCGCTCTTAGTCTCGTCTCTTTCCCTTCTCTCTTTGAGATGGCCCCTTTCCCTCTGTGCTCACACATGCACATGTTCACCCATACACCCTCTCCTGCTTTACTTGTAATTTCTCAAGCAAATTGTACTCTGCTGTGACTGTGTCCTTTTTCATATTAGTCTGCATGAAGTGTCTTTTCTCACTCCCATCCTCCTTTTCCACCTGTTTATTTACTGCTTGTCATTTAAGATAACTTCTTGATCCTCTTGGTAAAGATCAAATGCCCTAGCTATATGCTTCTGTAACGTTTGGCATTAATCGCTATTACGCTGCTAACCCCTCTATCATCTTTTATCTGTATCCACCCCCCCAAACATATACACACACACAGACACACTTATACACACTATATTTGGTTTTATCTTTGAGTCTTTAGTATCAAATATGATTCCTGGAACATAATAGGTGTCTAGAATATGTTGAATAAATGAGTGAATCAGTCATCCTGGGAAATGTTGTCAACATAAGGCAGTGATGATGTTCTAATCCTGGACCCAAATCCTGGCTTTATTAATTACTCAGAGCATGTACATTTCTGACACTAATTCCAATGTGTGTTTATCCACACCACCAAACAGTTCTCCTAAGGGTTCTGATTATCCACTTCCAAAGTATGGAGAGGTTTTCCCCGTACCACCAGGCAATTCTCCGACACCAGCTGGGTGTCCTACAATTCAGCTTGATTCTGATGCAGCCAATGTGGAGACGAGGTCAGATTCCACAGATTAAGGGCTCAGTCCTACAAGAGTTGCCCTACCCCACTTCAGACATCAATTGTAAATCCACGTTGTCACTGGTGCTTCTGGCCAACCAGCTGTAGGTCAGAGGATCCCACAATCCTCAGGTTTCTGTTTGTTTGTTGGAGTGGCTCACAGAAGTCAGAGAAACATTTTGCTTACTAGAATACCAGTTTATCATTAAAGGATATAACTCTGGAACAGCCAAGTGGAAGAGCTGCATAAAGGAAATAACTCCGGAACAGCCAAGTGGAGGAGCTTCATGGGGCAAGGTACGAGGGAATGGACAGGAGCTTCCATGCCCTCTTCAAGCTCACCACTGTCTCTGAATCTTCACAACCCAGATGCTCCCTGAATCCCTTTGCTTTGGGTTTTTATGGAAGCTTCACGACAAAGACATGGTTGATTAAGTCACTTGGCCATTGGTGATTGAACCTGATCTCTAGTCCCTTTCCCTTTCCTGGAGGTGGGGGTGCGAGTTGGGACTGAAAGTTCAAACTCTGTATTCTATGACTGATTCTTCTGGGGACTAACCCCCATCCTTAGGCAACCTAAGGGCCTTCGAGAGTCACCTCATTAACATAGCATATGGCACCTTTATGGGTCTCATCACTTGGGAAATTCACAAGGATGTTGGGAGCTCTGGGCTAGAAAAATGTTGCCACCAAATATATATTTCTTTTTATAAATCACCATCTCACAGCATGACCTTTGGCAAACTTTAAACTCTTTGAGCCTCAACTTTCTTTGGGCTTTCATTCCTTAGTACATAGAAGGTGCTCAGAAAATGGTAGCTGCTGTTATACTGCGTCTGCAACTTAGGAGAATCTTTAACAGTCTTGTAATATCCCTATGGTCAAGACAGAGATTTTGGACTAGGAGATACTATGATTCATTCATAAGTGTTTTAAATTATGATTTTACAAACTTAGAAGGTGCTGCCTGGGAGCATGCTCCAGGGCTCAATTTCTTTTCTCTGTTCTTTTGCTATCTTAACAACAGCTCAGCTGAGGATGTTCCTTGCTTTGAAGGAGAATTTCTGTTGCTAATTAGGATCTGAAAAGTTCTTGAATGATACTTTAAAGGGACTTAACGTAAATTATTCAGCTGGATCACAAAGCTCAATTATGTAAATTCTAAATTGGAAGTGGGAGAAGAAGGGAAGGGAAGGGAGGGTAATAGTCCAGTTAGTTTGTGAGAAGAGTTGGAATTTTAATTAAACCAACTTCAATATAGAGTCTGATGTAACTGCCAAAAAAGCCTCTATGATACTAGGCTGCATTGGTGGAAGAATAATATTTAGAACATGGGAAGGAATTACCCTGATCCGTCCTGTAGTGGTCATACCACCTGAGAAGTGCTGTGGCCAGCTCTGGACATCATCTCGGAGAAGCATATTGAGAGGGGAGTGACCAGATACGCTGAGGGAACCTAAGAATGTACTGTGAAGAGGAACATGTGGAAGAAACTGGAAGAAACTACAGCCATGAAAAAGAAAGCCTGAAGCGAATGCTGAGGGATGTTAGGTTTCTTTGGATATTGGAAGAAGGCTTGCTTATTAGGTATGGTCTGAATAGCCAGAGTCCAGGACTTGTACCAAGACCAGTGATACTAGTTAAAACATTTTTAGTTAAAGAAAAAAAGAGGACCCTATTGAAGTGAATTGCAGGGAGAGACACCCAGAATTTGCTCCTCTCCCAAACTCTGTTCCTTCCTAGGAGCTTTTAGCTCAACACTATCCAGTAGAAATAAAATGTGAGTGGTCTTCAGAAGCAATTCTTAAAGAGTTACAGTGGTAGAGTTTCTCCTAGTCATTGGTGAAATTGATGGAGTACTTCCACCAAACAGGAATGTTATTCTGTGGATATTTCACAAATGCAATGGAGAGGTAGGTTGATAGGAGGTGAATTAATTCTGTAAACCGGGGTAAGTTCTTTTTTAAAAAATAATTGTACTTACTTTTTTATTTGGGGCTGTGCTGGGTCTCTTGCTGGGCGGGCTTTTCTCTGGTTGCAGAGAGCGGAGGCTGCTCTCTAGCTGTGGTGCGTGGGCTTCTCGTTGTGACGGTGTGTCTTGTTGTGGAGCGTGGGCTCTCAGGTGCCTGGGCTTCAGTACCTGGGCTCAGTAGTTGCGGTGCCTGGGCTTAGTTGCTCGGCAGCATGTGGGATGTTCGCAGATCAGGGCTTGAACCTGTGTCTCCTGCATAGCAGGTGGATTCTTTACCACTGAGCCAGCAGAGAAGTCCTGAGGGGGAAGTTTCTACCTTTGATTTTGTTTAGGCTTACTTTCCTAAGTAGAATTTTTGGCATCACCCTTGAAAGGATTGAAAAGTAAGCCCTTTTCCAAAATGTAAGGTTCAAAAAGAAAAAAATACGTTCTACAGTTACCATCACACTCTTCATTTGGCTTCCCTACAAAATTGTTTTTGTTTACTGCTTATCTGATGTTTTCTACAATACTCACCAGGCTAAGTTGTCGTAAGTTTAGTTGGATATTCCCCAGCCTTTTATCTCATTTGTAGCAGGGTTTATACTGTTCCTGCCCACTCAGGTGAACATTCTTTCTGAAAGATACAGCTGTAACAAAATGGAGCCTCAGTTTTAGCAAAATTAGATTTTACACCACGACCATGATTTGGTGGTACACCTCTGAAGAGTCTGTAGTATGCCAGTGTGCCACAGCACACCATGTGAGAAACACTGGATGATGGTGACTCAGGAATGAAGAATTGAAGAGAATGGGGAATGTAACAAGATATCAGAAAAAGATTCTAGAGTGATGTGCATACTTTTTCCTTCCACCTAACATCCCTTTCTCCAAATCTGGAGGCAAAGTACTATACCCCAAAGAACTCCTTTTCTCTTAGAATCTCATCAGCCTTATTTGCTTCCTTCACTTCATCCCTCTAAATAGAATCTGGCATCCCTTCTTTTGTGCTTCCCTAGGGAAATTCCCTTCGTGTTGAATTTCAAGAAGATTTTGACTAGTATAAGTTATATGTGTGGCACTGTAAAGTTAAACACACAAGATATCATATTGATGAGCCAGATTTCTAAGCCCTTGATTAGTTAGTTAAAAGTGTTAAATAACTATTGCAATATTTGATTGATTTATATATATATATAGGTTTGACCGAGATACATACAGAAAGATTTAGCGAGAGTGAAGAGAAAGGAGTAAATAAACATTTAAAAAATTTCTGTTAAGTTTATTTGATAGCCTGCATTCTGGGATGGTGAAAATCTAGTGAATTTGATTGTTGATAAAGAGAATAATTCCCATTTCATTTGAAGTATTTCTTCTTTGAAAACATCAGTCTGAAGCATCAAGGAAGACTTATTATTCTAGTTATTATCTGAGTTTAGAATTTGTTTATATGTACATTGTACCTATTTTTAGTTTATATATATGTATATATTCACATGCTAAGTCACTCAATTGTGTCCAACTCTTTGCGACCCCATGGAGTGTACCCCCACAGGCTCTTTTGTCCATGGAATTCTCCAGGCAAGAATACTGGAGTGGGTTGCCATTTCCTTCTCCAGGGATATATTCATAGTTTAAAGAATATAGAATACTGACTTTTTAAAACAGTTTATAAATAATGTACTTCTATAGTTAGAAAATTTATTTTTAAAATTGGTTTTCATGTATGTACAGGATGCCAAGCTAGGGATTTGATCGTATCAGTAAGCTGTTTTGACTTGCCTCCATACCTAGTATTCTTGCTGTGTGTACAGAATTCTGATTTGCTTCAGAGCTACATGTTGTATGAATATGTATGACAGATTTTTTTTCAATTATTTGCTAACATTTTAACATTTTCAGCATGTTGGAACAAGATTCCAAGAGAATGAATCCTAGTGTGAACCCTACAAATCAAAGGAGGCATCTTCTAGGATTTTCTGCTAAAGAGGAGCAAGACACATCAGATGATATCATCCAGAAAAACAGCTACAGGTTAGATTTATATCTGAATTGTTTATACACAATTTCAACTAGTAGAGCAAACAAGTTACAAGGATGTTCGTAAATTTTACAAAGATCAGTTCTAAGGGTAAATTTCCTTTTTAAAAACTGTCCCAGTTTTAGAATTCTTATAGAGCTGGGACCTTAAAATCTCAGTTTGTGTGTACTAATCTACGCATTGAAACACATACATTATATATTACACATGGTATATTGTTTGTAGTGTTTTAATATAGTAATTTTACTATCTTATGTTTAAATATATAGTGTAATATTTGTTACTATATCATCTGTGATGGATATGATTTGGTGGAATGAGATGGCTGAACCCATTTGCGGTTATTAGATAAAATAATTTATACTTGTTTATTGTGATTTTTATTGAATCTCTTTTCTTGTTATAATTTAATTCTGTCTTCATAAATTTCCATATAGCTTGGAAATAGTAAAGACAACTGTATGAAAATATAATTTTTACCTTATGTCAAGTAGAAGAAGGTTATAGTGGCCCTTTTCAGAAATGTTTTTGATAAGCATTTCTCTGTGTGATTTATAATTTTTATTAGAGTCAAGTGGAGCTAGGTCCTTGAATTACAAGGCAAAGGGAGGTTATAGTGTGGCAACCATGGCACAGAAGAATGCTTGAAAATCATTAAAGATTTGATTACTCTTAAGTCTCTAAGGTTTTACAGGCCAAAGGCCATAGGGAAATCATTCTTTTGATTTTTACTATGTTACACCCATACCACTTAATGAGAGTATTACCATAGTCCTTCAGGCTTGTCTTCATTTAGTCTTCCTGGAAAAAAATGCTAGTATTTGCTCTTTTTAAGAATCTGCAGTGTGCAAAATACTGTGCTAAATATGGCAGATGATCCAAAGAATTGTACAGTAGTAACTGTAATGCAACATAGAATGTGATAGACGTTGGAAAACCTAACATTTCCTGCGTTTCTTTTCTATGCCCAAAGTAGCCATACTTCTGAAATACTGATCTTAGTGACTGTATAAGTCTCCCTGAATATTACTGGAGTTTAATAGTAGTAGTATTTTTAACTTACTAAATAATTTTTCCAAGTTAGCCCTGCATATCCTGTAATTTTGAGTTCTGTTGTCTACGTAAGATCCAGCAAGTTACATTTTTCATAGATAGCCTTTGGATTTATGAGGGTTGAGAGTATGCCCCTTAAGTCATATAGCTTGTTGCTAAGAATAGAATGGAATTAGACACCGGAAATTACTGTTCAGGTAAGCTTTATAAAAATATTTTGTATTTTTCACTAACTACAGTAAATAAAACCCTGCAATTACTTGTCCACATTAGAGTAAGATAATACGGTGGTTTGTGGAAAGCACATTCCTTTGATCGTGTTAGCTCTAACTAGAAGTCTGAATGACTTTTAGGCTGTAATTTATCAGCTTTCAAAATTATGCGTGAAGTGCAAGCCATCTCTCTGTCCCTGACCCAGAGCCTCCATTGCTTGTGCATAATTTATTAATAGGTTAGTGGTCTTAATAAAAATGGAAATGATTATCAATTCTTGGTTATATGCAAGTCTCTATCGAAATACCTAAGATGATTATTGAGCCATTTGGTAGATCTAGGTGTTAGCCCATTAATTTGATATTCTTTCTTTTATTATTTTATATACTAAATAACAGATACCAAAAAATGTTTGTGAAACATTTGAAAGCACCAAGTATGAATTTGTTTTAAACTGATTTTAAGGTGGTTTATTTATACTCAGCTATAACATTTGTGTGTGTGTATTTTAATGCAGCTTACTTTATGTTATGTTTCATTTTTTCAGGAGAATTATGAGAACTGGTTCAAATAATAAAGGAGTAGATTCTAATCTCATAATTTATAATATTACATTTGTCTATCATTTAATAATTAACTGCATATATTTTTTCAGTCTTAGAAATGTGTGGTATATAAGATGACCATATAATCTGTCAGCCAAACCGAGAAACTTTTAATAACGAAAGGTAGTACTAGTGTCAGTTCAGTCGCTCAGTCGTGTCAGACTCTTTGCGACCCCGTGGACTGCAGCACACCAGGCCTCCCTGCCCATCACCAGCTCCTGGAGCTTGCTCACACTCATGTCCATCAAGTCGGTGATGCTATCCAACCGTACCATTATCTGTCATCCCCTTCTCCTGCCTTCAGTCTTTCCCAGCATCAGGCTCTTTTCTAATGAGTCACTTCTTTGCATCAGGTGGCCAAAGAATTGGAGCTTCAGCTACTAGTACTAGTGTACCAGTGTAATAATTATGTCAGGATGTCAGGTATAAATCAGGACTGTCTTGGATGAAGGCAAAAGGATAGTCACTCTACTTCTAAGGCATCAGCCAGAACCTGTATTTATTCCAGGAATTCTCATTAGCTGTAGCTCCTTAATACTGCCCTTTATTGCAGTGATTTATTTATTGAAATTTTTCCTATTGGTATGGAATGGTTTGCAGTCAGTCTGGAGCTCTGACCATCTCAGGAGTAGTGTGGATATCATTGTCTCCAGATTGCATGTTGGCTTAGGTTCTCCCTTTTCTTTTCCCTTGAATTCCATGTAGTCTCTTTCCTTGGAGAAGGCAATTGCACCCCACTCCATTACTCTTGCCTGGAAAATCCCATGGAGGGAGGAGCCTGGTGGGCTGCAGCCCATGGGGTCGCAAAGAATTGAACACTACTGAGTGACTTCATTTTCACTTTCATGCATTGGAGCAGGAAATGGCAACTCACTCCAGTGTTCTTGCCTGGAGAATCCCAGGGATGGCTGAGCTTAGTGGGCTGCCGTCTGTGGGGTTGCACAGAGTCAGACACGACTGAGCAACTTAGCAGCCTCTGCAGCAGCAGTCCCTTTCCTGATACAATATTTCTCCTATCACATTTTTTGTTTCCTTTTCCAAAGAATATTTTTGGCTGATAGAACAAAGACAGTCAGCGCAGATGTGCAGAAATCATTACTAGAGTAATGATCACATGGAAATAACATTATAAATCAGATTTATAGTTTCAAAAGTAGTTCAAGACTTTTTTGATGGCCTTGACTTCAGTGTTTGTATTTTTGTGAGTATTCAGACCTGATTTTAAAATAACACACATATAAAGATCTTTGGTCTTAGTAGGTGTTTTTTGTTTTTTGTTTTTTAAGTGTGGCAAACAGTCTCTGGCTTCTTAAAAGCATTCAGAATTGATTATCAAGTGCAAGACAGAGTTTTTTTCTTTTCCCTCAACAGTTAATTTGAGCTGATTTCCTTTTGTGTGTGCATTCATTACCTGGGTACCACCATCGCTATTTTATTCTGAATAACAACCCCAGTAGGCAGAAAAAAGGGCATCAAGAATGTTTCTGGTGCAGCTGCAGGGAAGAATGGTGTATGTACCCTCTGCTGTTGCTTTTTCCCACTTGTATGTGGCATACTTAGACATTTTAAGTTTTATCTAAAGTTAGTTTTCCACACTGCAAAAATTGTTTTTGTCAAAGTGGCCAGTGATTTCAGCATTGTCAAATCCAGTGAAAACTTGTCTCTGTCTTGATCTTTCCTCACCATTTGGCTGCATAGATCACTCCTTCCTGAAGTGTTCTCCTTTAGCATTGCTGCAGTTTTGTTCCTTCTGTTTTCATGGGCTCTGCTTCATGTTTGTAGGCTCCTCTTCTATCCAAATCCTAAAGTATAGAGCTGTGAACTTTTTTTTTTCCTTTATGCCATAATTTAGCACGTAGTCCATTTCTGTATATCGCGATGACTCTCTTTCATTTCCTGTCCAGACTTTGCGTCTCCAAAGTCATCTATCCAGTAGTTCCTTCACTTCTCTTAACATTTCGAACTTGACACCTGCATAGTGAAACTCTAGGTCCTTTTCCATACTCTAGTTCCACCCACTTCTGTACAGTGCACTTCTTCATTTCTGTTGCCCAAGCCAGAGACCCTGGTTCTTCCCTTTCAACAAGTGCTATTGATATTCTTTCCAAATATTATCTTGAATTGCTTCATTTTTTATCTTCACTGTCACCACTTTAGTCATAGTATCTTCAGCTCTTGCCCAGATTGCTATTGGTCTCTCCTAACTGAGAGAGAATTTACCAAGTGCAAGGCAGAGTGGTTTTCCACTCTATCTGCTCTCCCAGCTTCCCGTTTTGCCTCCATCAAAACTGATTTTGGTACAATAGCAAGGGATACGTATAAATTAAAAATTTATCACTTTTCTGTTGCTGTTGCTGTTAAGTCGCCTCAGTCATGTCTGACTCTGTGCGACCCCATAGACGGCAGCCAACCAGGCTCCCCCGTCCCTAGGATTCTCCAGGCAAGAACACTGGAGTGGGTTGCCATTTCCTTCTCCAGTACATGAAAGTGAAAAGGGAAAGGGAAGTCGCTCCATGGGGTTGCTGACACCGTTTTGTGGCTTCTTATTATATTTAGTAATTCCTTATCATGATTGGTCTCCGTCTTTCCAAACAGAAACCTTGTGCCTTCCTCACTTGCTTACATCTTTTCAGCTGGTGAATTTTCTTTAAGTTCCATAAAGCCTCCGTTTTCCTGCATGCCTCTATCTAGAACACTCTTCCCCCAGTTTCTATAGGTTTGGCTTCTTGTCATCCTTTACGCCTTGTCTTAAGTACCATCTCCTTCTCAGACCATTTTATCTGAAGTAGACATTGTCATTTGGTTTTCTATCTCAACCATATTTTTTTTCATAGCTCTTACCTCAGTTTGGATTTATTCTATGTGTTTGTTTTCTTGTATTTGGTCCACCTTCTCCATCAAGATCATGGAGGATTGGACTTCCTTTCCCTGTTCCCTGTGGGAATTCCATCACCTAGCACAGTATCTGGCACATAGCTGGTATTCAAAAAAACATCTATTGTTGATTGAAAAGCACAAATCTAGCCATGTCCAATTTTGCGTTTTTCTTTTTGAATTTTAATAAATCTAGTTTTCTAAATCCGGAGTATTGTATATAAAGAAATTCAAGACAGAATTCAGATTTCTTAGTAAGAAAGGTTAAAATAGATTGATGGGAATAAATAGCAATAGTATCCTCAGCTCAGATTAGGATTTGATTAGGAACCCATATTTTGCTCACTACATCACACTCTGGATATGAATTCACATGATATAGATCACTGTGATGATTAGGAAAGTATATTTTTTAAAGCTAATGGAATAAGTGGTTAATGTCAGTCAGGTGTTTTATTAGGGATTCCTCCATGATTCTAATATTTAACTTTTCAAGGCTTTTACTTTTCTCCTGCCCAGTATTTTATGCTTTTCCTTTCCCCTACCACACACAGGTATTTTTTAAAATTTATTTTTAATTGGAGGATAATTGTTTTACAATATTGTATTGGTTTCTTCCATACAACAGCATGAGTCAGCCTTAAGTACACATATGTCTCCCTCTTGAAGCTCCCCTCGGCCCTCCAGCCTCTCCGCGCCCCAGGCTGTCACCGACTGCGTGCTGGGCCCCCGTGTTGCACAGCCCCTTCCCGTTAGCTGTCTGCCTCACATGTCGCACTGTACCTGTCTCAGTGCCACTCTCTCAATTTGTCCTGTCTACTCCTTCCCCCGCTGTGTCCCAAGTCTGTTTTCTACGTCTGAGTCTCTGTCCCTACCCTGTAAGGAGGTTCATCAGTACTGGTTTTTCCAGATTCCATACATATGTGTTAATACATGATATTTATTTTTCTGTTTCTGATTTACGTCACTGCATCACAGGCTCTAGATTTATCCACTCACTAGGACTGACTGACACATGTTCCTTTTTTATGGCTGAGTAATATTTTATTGGATATATGTGCCACAACTTCTTTGTTTGTTCATCTGTCAGTGGACATCTAGGTTGCTTCCATGTCCTGGCTATTCCAAATAGTACTGTAATGAACATTGGGATATATACACAGACACTCTTTTAAGGAGACTATTCAGTTCTCATATCACAGTGTTGAGAATGAGCACAAAACTTCAGTCCTGGCTACATAATACTTCACTGTCAATCGTAAGTCTTTCCTATCCATCAGTGGGTCTTTCCCCCAGTTTAGCGTCTTACTGCGTTACCTCCTGTGTTCCAGCATCACTGAGTATACATAGAGTTCACTGAAGACGTGAACTGTGTGGTATCATTATAGCTCTAGTTTTAAGTACTTAATAATTGGGCAGTAAATGTGAACTCCCATGATAATCTCTGTAGAAAATTGCAAACTGATGTTTGTGCTATATGGTATATATTTCCCTCCATTTTAAATCACATTCACTTCTTGCGTGCAGTATGTTCTACTTAAAATCTTTACCAAAATGTTTTTATTGAAGTAGAGTTGATTTATAATGTTGTGTTCATTAGTGCTGTGTGTACACACACACATTCCTTTTTATCATTCTTTTCCATTGTGACTTATCATAGGATACTGAATATAGTTCTCTGCTGTATAGTAGGACTGTACTTGTTTATATTTTTATTTCCATGAAAGCAATACTAGCAATGACTTTCTGATAGCACACTTCTGCTTAGGAATATAAGGCACAAGGCAGTACATTTTGTACATTTGTGTTTCAGATATGATCATTCTGTTTCAAACGACAAAGCCCTGATGGTGCTAACTGAAGAACCGTTACTCTATATTCCTCCACCTCCCTGTCAGCCCCTGATAAACACAACAGAATCTCTCAGGTGAGTGTTGTCAATTGTTGCAGATATAGCTGATTGAGTTCCTGTGCTTAGCTGTGGAACCTAGAAAGATATTAATTCAGATTAACCAAATACCTGAGAAAACTCTGAATTATTTCTTGCATAGCCATAGGCAGGCATATCAATTGTTCAGTTTCCCCACCAACCTGATAAAGGGGGTATTGGGTCTATTTTATGTGATTATATTGGAGTTGTATGCTTAAATATGTCATATTTGAAAACAAAAGAATGATATTAATATAAAAATTCAGGGTAAGTGTTAGATTTGCAGGTGGTAACATTCATATTGGAAGGTACCTTTTCCTTCAAATTAGGAAGGTAGTAATTTGAAGATATGTAATTCTGGAATCACTTTCACATTAGTGTATTTTTCTTTATTTACTCTTCCCTTGAATTTTTTTTTTTTCCTATGATTTTTGGATCCTATCTTCACACCCTAAAAATGGCTTCAGTTTTGTGTATGTGTGTGTGTGTGGTATGTAGTAATCAACTGTAGAAAAGTAAGTATAGTCTGACATCTCCACAACTGCTTTAAAAAGTAAGCAAAATAAAGGGAAGTTATATTTAAACTGGGCTTAAAAATTTTTTTTTTTCAGTTTTGGAAAATTTGGATTATAGTGCCTTGAAAATTCTCTTCCTGAGCAGTTGATTGATTCTTTTTCTTCTCCCCAAAGAGCATGAGTTTCAAAGGCCTTGATGTATCCATTTGTGGTTAGGAGTCCTATGACTTGTTCTATGCTCTCCAGCATCTCCAGTATTTGTGTGTACATAGTCCAAGAGCAGAAACAGAAATACTTTTTTTGTGAAAAAACTTTTGCATTTAGTATTTATGTTTGGCAGGTATTTAGCTATGATTTTCTTTGAACTTTGATCTCATGATTGAGGAGACTGCCATATAAAAATGCAAGTCATTAAAAACAACTAACATTAAGTGTCTTCGCTTTCTTAAGTCAAAAGAATATTGAATCATTAGGCATTTGGAATGCTCTTCAGAACCTCAGAACATGATTAAATTCCTTTCCAGTCAAAGATGAAACATCTGTTTCTATGAGATATGTTTAATTAATTAAGCTATTTTATAGGTTAAACCATGAACTTCGAGGATGGGTTCATAGACACGAAGTAGAAAGGACCAAGTCAAGAAGAATGACGAATAATCAACAGAAAACTCGTATTCTTCAGGTTTGTTTCTGCTTGTCTTTAACAGCAGTTGGCATATTTGTGGGCTTCGTTGGTGGCTGAGATAGTAAAGAATCTGCCTGCAATACAGGAGACCCAGGTTCAATCCTTGGGTTGGGACAATCCCCTGGAGAAGGAAATAGCAACCCACTCCAGTATCTTGCTAGGAGAATTCCATGAACAGAGGAGCTTGGCAGGCTACAGTCCATGGGGTCACTAAGAGTCAGACACTACTGAGCTACTAACACTTTCACGATTAAGACTCCCTCTTGGCGTACTTGTTAGAAGGCTTCCTACAGGTGGGTTGCTGTCTTCCCTGGATGACTTGGGAAGCTTGAACTTTAACCACTTCCTCCTGCCTCCTGCTGCTACTGGTGCAGCTGTCATGGCCACTGAAGCCCTCCTCCCAGGTTTCACAACACTCATTTAGGTGTTATAGCGCTAGTGCTTCCTGTTCAGGCCTGGTGCTCTTTCCTGATCTGTCTCTCAAATTTGCTTTCAAGTCCAGAATTCCTATGCATGGATCTGCATCAGCTGTTCTTGGCACAAAAAAACTTAACAAATGATACTGTTTATCTCCTCTGTTCTTAGAACTTTTCAAATGTAGGACAGCTTGGGATTGAAGGCACATCTCCGTGGAGAGCATTTTTGTATTTAGACTTGTACCACTACGGGTTATTGGCAGCTCTTATTTAGAACCTGTTTAGCTGGGCTTCTATCTTAAATTTTTTTTTTTTTTTTAACCACAAAGCACATTTATAGTCTTTCTGTCATTCCAGTATCTAATATACTTCTGAATTACTTAGATTGACACATTGCAAGCTCCTAACAAATGTTGCCTGTGGTAGTAATACTGAGCCAGGTGCTATTCTGGGCTTTGGGAATATAGTAGAGAGTATGAGAGAGTCCCTGCCTTCATGGTACTTACATTCTAATGAGAAAGATAAACTATAAACAAGTGAAACAAGTCAGACCCAGAAAAGATAAATAGCGTATGATCTCATTTACATGTGGAATCTTAAAAAACACACCAAACTCATGGTGGTTGCCAGAGGTGGTGGGGGGCGGGTACAAACTTCTAGTAATGAAATAAAGAAGCCATAGGGATGTAGTTCACTGCATGGTAACCTTAGTTAACAATTCTGTAGTGTATATTTGAAAATTGGAAGAGAATGGATCTTTTATATTTTTGGCTGTGCTGGGTCTGCGTTGCTGCACACAGGCTTCCTCTAGTTGTGGAGAGGAGGAGCTATTCTCCAGTTTTGGTGTGCAGACTTCTTGTTGCAGTGGCTTCTCTTGTTGCAGAGCACAGGCTCTAGGTGTCCTGGCTTCAGTAGCTGCAGCACGTGAACTCAGTAGTTGTGATACGGGGGCTTAGTTGCTCTGCAGCGTGTGGAATCTTCCCGGACCAGCGGTAAAACCTGTGTTTGCTGCATTGGCAGGTGGATTCTTTTTGCTTTTAACTTTTCATTTTGTAGTGGGGTATAGTAGATTAACAATGTTGTGATAGTTTCAGGTAAGCAGAAAGGGACTCGGTCATTCCTGTGTACATTCTTCCCCAATCCCCTCCTCCCATCCAGGCTGCCACATAACATTGAGTAGATTTCCACGCACTCTGCGGTAGATGGAAGGCAGATTCTTATCCACTATACCACCAGGGAAATCTGAGAGTGGATCTTTAAAGTTCTCATCACAAGGGAAAAGATTAACTTAATAAGTAAATAAATGTTTAAATACACTCAAAGGGCTTTCCTGGTGTCTCGGGAAAGAATCTGCCTGCAATGTAGGAAACCTGGGTTTGATCCCTGGATCGGGAAAACTCCCTGGAGAAGGGAATGGCAAACCACCCTAGTATTCTTGCCTGGAAAATTCCACGGACAAAGGGGCCTGGTGAGCTACAATCCATGGTGTTGCAGAGTCAGACCCAACTGAGCGACTTTGACTCATGGATTCAAAATTAAAATTTCTTTAAAGAAAAAAACAGGGCTAGAGTTTGAATTGAGAGGTGAGTGGCAGTTTTAGACTGGGTGGTAAGAGAAGCCTTCTCTAAAGAGATTCCACTTGAGTAAGGTATTGTCAAGGTAATTTTTACCGGCTGTCATGAGCCTGGCATGCTGCAGTTCATGGAGGTCACAAAGAGTTGGGCATGGCTTAGCAACCAAACAGCAGCAGCTAGCCTCAAATCTCAGTAGCTGATTGGAATAAAAATTTGTTTCTCACCCACTCAGAGTTTGAGATAGCTCTCTAGAATGGCTTTCCTCCAAGCAGTGACTAAGGAATCCAGGTTCTGCCACATTGTGGCCTCAGCAACTTGAAATCCTTTGCTTCTAGCTTTGGATGTTGGGGAAGAAAGTTTGGAAAATTATGCAAAATATTTTAGGGATAAAGTATGGCCTTTGCCGCTGTTCAGTTGACTAAAACTCTGTCACTTTTCCTGGTCTCCCTTGCAGTAGGTTTGGCAAATGTAGTTTTCCTATGTGCTTGGGAAGAAGAAGGTTTTGGTGAGAACACTGCTTTTGCCATAGGCAGAAAATGGGGGAGCAAGTAATGCAAAGATCTAGGAGAAAATCTGGAAAAACAGCTTCCAAAGCAAGAGAATAGAAGGTATCAGTGACCCTCAGGAGGAAACAGTTTACATATTTGAGGAACATCAAGAACTGGACTAAAGCTGGATTAAAAGCTTCCTTGGTGGTGCAGACAGTAAAGAGTCTGCCTGCAGTGCGGAAGACCCAGGTTTGATCCTGGGTCAGAAGGATCCCCTGGAGAAGGAAATGGCAGCCCACTCCAGTACTCTTGCCTGGGAAATCCTGTGGACAGAGGAGCCTGGCAGGCTCCAGTCCATGGCTGTCCATGGGATAGCAATGGAATTGTATGTGATTTAGTGACTAAGCATCAACAACAAGTGACTGACGAAAGTTGTCTTATTGGAGAGTGGTAATGACAAAAGGCTGATTGATGTGGGTTCAGGGAGTAAAAATAAAATGAGAAAATTACTTCAGGATGATCTGCATTAATGGAAACAGAGAAATGGAGAAGCTGTAACAATCAAGACGTTTCATTTCAGGATGGGATATGTTTCACTAGGTTTACCAGGTTATATGCTAATAAAGTGAAATCGCTCAATCATGTCTGACTCTTTTGCGACCCCGTGGACCGTACCCCCATGGACAGGCTCCTCTATCCATGGAATTTTCCAGGCAACAGTACTGGAGTGGGTTGCCATTTCCTTCAGGGAATCTTCCTGACCCAGGGGTCAAACCCAGGTTTCCCACATTGCAGGCAGATGCTTTACCATCAGCCACCAGGGAAGATAGAGTGAAAATTGCATCCAGCTCTTTGCAACCGCATGGACTGTATAGTCCATGGAATTCTCCAGGTCAGAATACTGGAGAGCTGTTCCCTTCTGCAGGGGATCTTCCTAATCCAGGGATTGAACCCAGGTCTCGAATTGCAGGCAGATTCTTTACCAGCTGAGCCACAAGGGAAGCTAATGGATATGCTAATAGAATGCCTTAACTATTTGATTATTTGGAAACTAATTGGAAGCAGTATGTATGTTCCAAAATACATTAAAAGGATATTGAGAACCATGGACTTTTAACCATTAAGGGACTGTTTTCATCTATAAAATAGTGAGGGTTAGTCTAAATGAGCTTAAGCTCTGACATTGAGAGTCTCTGATTATCCAGTATGTGTTTCTCTGGGCCACTCACCTTTTGTTCACCTATTATAGCAACTTTATTTATTGGCAGTACTTCTGGAGCGACAGGCAACCATTACTAATGTCATAGTTACCTCAAAGCGCCAAAGCTGCTTACCCGCATTGGAATACAATGTCTAGTACTGCCAAAACTCACATCTGCCAAAGCCTACACGTTAGCTGCCTCCATGGCCAGAGAAAAAGATGAACTCTGTCTCCCTCTGTTTTCCAAATCTGGTGCAAGTGAATATTATTGGTAGAACCTAAATTATATCTAGACCCTGATAGTGAAAGTTTGGGTAATGTAGTTGTCAGGCTTTCATCCTTTGTTATACAGGAAAGAGCGAAAAGGGAGCAGGAAGAGGCTGTTGCCAATGGAGAATTCCACACCCCTGGCAAAATGGGCTTCATGAAAAATAGATTAAATCAGTGGCCTAAATAAATTTTTTGTCTTATCTTTTGATGTATTTTTCATTTTATTCTTTCCTGTTCATTAGATAAATAAGCAGAGAGTTAACTTTGTAAGGGTGCTTGGTGTTCTTTAATCTTACAGAAATTTTAGTGGCAGATAAAGAATTTTTCTTTAATTTCATGGCTTTTGAACATTTGGAGATTTGTAGTTTAAAATCTTATCTCTTTCTCTGCTATCTTGGGTACATATATTTTTAGTAGGGAGCTTAGATAATGGTAAAAAATGGGAATCTTAGCTATTACAGAAAAAAGGAATGACAAGGATGAATCTATGTTTGTTAAAGGTTAAATGAAGTCCTTGGTCAGTTAGGGGAAGAAGAGTCATTCTGCTTCTGCTGTTGCTGATACCAAAGCATATAAAGAATCCATCTGGTTTTGTTTCTTAGTATAGAAAACCTGCATCTACGCTGCTTAGTCGTCTTTGTTCATTTCAGCCTTCTTGTGCAAAGGACCTAATAGTCCAATAAGCTATTCTATAAATTTGACAAATGAACATTATTTTTTAAATTTCTGTCATCTCTAAGCCTATATTCTTGATTTGATTTGTCCCATTTCATAATTCTACCCTCTTCCTGGACGGTGAGTTATTAGAAAAGATTAAGGGGCAAATTAGTAAAAATATCATTCCAAATGAAGGCAAAATAAAGACATTTTCAGACAGATAAAAACTGAGATAATTTGTCTCTGGAAGATCTGCAGTATAAGAAATACTAACATGAGTTTTTTAGACTAAGGGAAATGGTACCAGACAGAACACCAGATTATCAGGAATGAAAAGCACCACAATGGTTAAATATCTGGATAAAAATAAATGGCTGGTTTTGTTTGTTTGTTTTAGTATCTTTATTTTATTTGTGTATATCAAAGTCTTTAAAAGACTATTATCATTAAAAAAAACCCACCTTTTATTTTGTATTGGGGTATGAAAGTGAAGTCATTTAGTCGTGTCCAACTCTTTGCGACCCGTGGACTGTAGCCCACCAAGCTCCTCTGTCCATGGGATTCTCCAGGCAAGAATACTGGAGTGGGTCGCCATTTCCTTCTCCAAGGAAACTGGGTAGAGCCGATTAATAATGTGATAGTTTCAGGTGAGCAATGAAGGGGCTCAGCCATACGTATGCATGTATCCATTCTCCCTCAGACTCCCCTAGGAGCGGCATCCAGGCTGCCACATAGCACTGAGCAGAGCTCCATGTGCTGCATGCACAGGAGGTCCTTGCTGGTTGTCCATTTAAATACAGTGGTGTGCACATGTCCGTCCCAATCTTCCTAACTATCCCTTTACCCGTTTTCTAAGTCTGAGTGTCTTTCTGTTTTGTAAGTTCATTTTTGTCATGTCTTTTTAGAAAAAAAGATTTCATATGTAAGGGCTGTCATATGATTTTTATCTTTTTCTGTCTGATGTCACTCACTATGTCAATCTCTAGGTCCATCCATGTTGCTGCAAAATGGCATTATTTCATTCTTTTTAATGGTTAAGTAATATTCTGGTGTATATGTGTACCCCATCTGCTTTATTTATTCCTCTGTTGATGGACATTTAGGTTGCTTGTATGTTTTAGCTGTTGTGAAGAGTGCTACACTGAACATTGGGGTGCATGTATCATTTGAGATCATGCTTTTCTCAAGATANTCTCCAAGGAAACTGGGTAGAGCCGATTAATAATGTGATAGTTTCAGGTGAGCAATGAAGGGGCTCAGCCATACGTATGCATGTATCCATTCTCCCTCAGACTCCCCTAGGAGCGGCATCCAGGCTGCCACATAGCACTGAGCAGAGCTCCATGTGCTGCATGCACAGGAGGTCCTTGCTGGTTGTCCATTTAAATACAGTGGTGTGCACATGTCCGTCCCAATCTTCCTAACTATCCCTTTACCCGTTTTCTAAGTCTGAGTGTCTTTCTGTTTTGTAAGTTCATTTTTGTCATGTCTTTTTAGAAAAAAAGATTTCATATGTAAGGGCTGTCATATGATTTTTATCTTTTTCTGTCTGATGTCACTCACTATGTCAATCTCTAGGTCCATCCATGTTGCTGCAAAATGGCATTATTTCATTCTTTTTAATGGTTAAGTAATATTCTGGTGTATATGTGTACCCCATCTGCTTTATTTATTCCTCTGTTGATGGACATTTAGGTTGCTTGTATGTTTTAGCTGTTGTGAAGAGTGCTACACTGAACATTGGGGTGCATGTATCATTTGAGATCATGCTTTTCTCAAGATATATGCCCAGGAGTGGGATTGCAGGGTCACATCCACTGGATCATGGAAAAAGCAAGAGAGTTCCAGAAAAACATCTATTTCTGCTTTATTGCCTATG
>SJYA01006383.1:0-19000 GCA_006410615.1 Neotragus moschatus
TTTTCTTCCAAGGAGCAAGCGTCTTTTAATTTCATGGCTGCGGTCACCATCTGCAGTGATTTTGGAGCCGAAGAAAATAAAGTCTCTCATTGTTTCCATTGTTTCCCAACATCAGATGATATTTTCAAATGAGTCAGTTCTTCACGTCAGGTGGACAAAGTACTGAAGTTTCAGCTTCAGCATCAGTGCAGCTAGGGCGGCCCTAGCTGGGACGGGAGACTGCCGGGGGCCATAGGTGGGTCAGAGATCTGATCTCCCGTCCTGGATTCACCCCCACAAGGGCGTTTTCCCCTCAGCTGCACAGAAAGAGGAAACAGTTCAAAACTCGGGACTGTGTCTGGCTGACACCTTAGCTTGTTTCTGTGGCACCTGCCTCGGTGTTGAGCCTTCACCGTTGTTATGAACTCTGGAAATTGGCCTTGGCTGGCACCCCACCGTACACGTCTCTGTTAGGAAACCTAGATCCCCCCTCCCAAGCCCACTCCTTCCCAGGGAGCCACAGGGCTTCTCCCACCATCTAGCGAGTGCCCGCACCACAACGACCAACTTTAAATTGCACCTGCTTCTCCCCTCGCGCTTGTTCTGTTATTAGAGATGTTTGTGTACCTGTTCTCTCTCCCCACCTGCTGTATTCTAGTAAACAAGCAAACTTGAATACAGCCAACGTTCTGGGCCGCTCTCCCGGCGGGGAGACTGGGAACAGGCAAAGAGTGGGAACCAGACGGCCGCCTCGAGCAGCTTCTGGGGTCCGGTAGAGGCACCCACGGGCGTGCTTTGGTGCTTCGAGGAGGAGCCAGGCAAGCCACGTCGGGTGAGGATGGTGGACCGCGCCTGAGAGGCAGTGCCCCAGGGAAGAGAGCCACGCATAGCTTTCTTGACATGAGAGAACCCACTGTAGGCCTAGGTCATGTTGCCATCTCAGCCTGGCCACAACGCTTGCCTGTGAGGAAGAACAGTCCTCGGGAGTGAATGATTTTTAAGGAAACAAAAGCACGTGAGAGCAAACAGCTATTCCCTGGCCAGGGAAATAATTTAACAATTTAACCGAAGATAATGCGTCGGTCCTGGTGGTTTAGACTGTACGTTGTGTCTGACTCTGCGACCCCATGGGCTGTAGCCCGCCGGGCTCCTCTGTTCATGGGATTTCCCAGGCAAGAATACTGGAGTGGGGTGCCATTTCCTTCTCCAGAGGACCTTCCTAACCTGGGGAATGAATCCTGACCTCCTACAGAGCAGGCAGTCTTCAACATTCAGGCAGATTCTTTACTGCTGAGCCCCCAGGGAAGCCTTAATCAGTCGTAGAGACTGCCAGTTCTGTTTCCACGATAAAGAATAGTCTGACACATATTCTCTGAGCTGTCGAACAGGGTGCAAACCCCCTTGGACAACTGGCCGCCAGACTAACTGGGGCCAGACTCCTGACAATGTTGATCTTTGCTGACTTCAGTCAACCAAGACCCTGGCCTCCGTCAGCCTAGGATGGCACCTGCCCCAGTTCCAGGCTTCGTTCCTCTTTGCACAAGCCCTTTCATGAGGATGTGTGCTCCCGCAGCTTGAAACTTCCCCCATTTTGCTGTCCTGGGAGACCCTGCTTTGGGAAGTACCCCCAAAGTTACCTGCGGCAGATAATAAACCATTCTCCCACTTTTTGATTTGATTGGTTTGGCTCGATACCCACTAAGAGGTGAACCCAGTTTCTGGGGGTAACAGGAGGGCATTCCAAGTGAAGGGTCCATGAAGGAAAGGGAGTGGAGAAAACCTGGGCTTCTTGGGAGGACCTGGTATTTAATTACTCAAAAAAAAAAAAAAAAGAATTGAGGCTCTTCCGCTGCCATTTTAAATCCAGCTCCATACAAGGCTCCACCACCAATGCCTCTGGACACAGACTGGGCGCCAGCACCCTCTGCCGACAACTCCGCCGCTACGGAAGTTGTGAACAGTGCAGCAACGGAGAGGAATTCGCAGAGGGCTCCAAGGCCAACGCGGGCAGGGACCAGCAGGATGCTGGCAAGATGTTTACTGGAGGCTGGAGCTGAGATACAAGCAAGAAAGATCGGACTGACTTTTGGTCTCGATTTGGGGACGTGGTGGACTGAACAGTTAAAACAGATGCTGTTACTAGAAAATCACGAGGATTTGGATTTGTGCTTTTCAGGGATGCTGCTAGTGTTGATAAGGTTTGGGAACTGAAATAACACAAATTGGATGGCAAATTGATAGACCCTAGATGACCAACCTAGATAGCAGGTTGAAAAGCAGAGACATTACTTTGCCGACTAAGGTCCGTCTAGTCAAGGCTATGGTTTTCCCAGTGGTCATGTATGAAAGTGAGAGTAGGACTGTGAAGAAAGCTGAGTGCCGAGGAATTGATGCTTTTGAACTGTGGTGTTGGAGAAGACTCTTGAGAGTGCCTTGGACTGCAAGGAGATCCAACCAGTCCATTCTGAAGGAGATCGGCCCTGGGATTTCTTTGGAAGGAATGATGCTAAAGCTGAAACTCCAGTACTTTGGCCATCTCATGCGAAGAGTTGATGCATTGGAAAAGACTCTGATGCTGGGAAGGACTGGGGGCAGGAGGAGAAGGGGACGACTGAGGATGAGATGGCTGGATGGCATCACGAACTCAATGCACATGAGTTTGGGTGAACTCCGGGAGTTGGTGATGGACAGGGAGGCCTGGCGTGCTGCGATCCAGGGGGTCGCAAAGAGTTGGACACGACTGAGTGACTGAACTGAGCTGAACTGAACTGAGAAGGTCCAAAGCTTTAAAGGGGAAGGACCGCCCCCCTCCAGAAAATTTTTTCCTGGGTGGATTGAGCCCAGATACTTCGGAGGAATAAATGAAAGAATCTTTTGGAGACTTTGGAGAGACTGAAGATATTGAACTTCCTGTGGACACAAAAACGAATGAAAGAAGAGGGTTTTGCTTTATCACATGTACAGACGAGGAGCGAGTAGAGAGAACGTGAAATGAGCTGAGCTTTGTCTTTCACTCTCTGTGTTGTGACGCAGTGTGGACTTGCGTTCATACAAACTTTATTTGTTTGACTATATGTTAAACCTCAAATAAATGCTTCTTTATGTGATTTTTTAAAAACAAAGAATTGAGGCATAGTCGATTTACAAGGTCGTGTTAGTTTCAGGTCCACAGCAAAGTATTTTAGTTAGATATACATATGTGTGTGTGTGTGTGTGTGTGTATATATATATATATATATATATACTTTTTCAAATTTTTCCATAATAGGTTATTACAAGATATTGAATATGGTTCCCTGTGCTATACAGTAGGTCTTTGTTGTTTATCTGTTTATGTATTATTGTGTATAATAATCCTGAGCTTCCCATTTATCCCTCCCCGCCTTTTCCCATTTGGTAATCATAAGTTCCGTTTTCCATGTCTGTAAGTCTATTTCTGTTTTAAAAATAAGTTCATCAGTATCATTTTTTAAGATTTCACATGTAAGCAATATCATATGATGTTTGTCTTTGTCTGACTTACTTGGCACGATAACCTCTAGGTCCATCCATCTTGCTGCAAGAGGCATCATTTCATCCTTTTTATGGCTGAGTACAGCCCCTCCAGAGACAGAGGATGCGGTGGCTGGATGGCATCACCGACTCAAGGGACTCGAGCTTGAGCCAGTTCCGGGAGTCGGTGACAGACAGGGAAGCCTGGTGTGCTGCCGTCCACGGGGTCACAGAGTCAGACACAGACTGAGCGACTGAACTGAACTGCACAGCGTCTCCTGTGGCTCTGGGTAAAGCGTCTGCCTGCGAGGCGGGAGCCCAGGGTTCCATCCCTGGGTCGGGAAGATCTCCTGGAGAAGGGAATGGCAACCCACTCCAGTATTCTCCCCTGGAGAATCGCATGGATAGAGGAGGCTGGTGGGCTACAGTCCATGGGGTCGTGGCATTTAGTTACTTTTTAGTAAATTGTAGCCTGTGTTGTTCCAGAAAGGGTTTGAGGTGCCTGGAATCAAGCTGTGATTTGCTGGAAGAAGGACAAATGGATCGGTAGATGGATGGAGGGATGTGTAATGAGTTCTTCCTTTGTCCCCGATCTGGTCCTAGAATATGCTGTCTTTTTCAACCACAAGATGCCACAAAGCCCTTGATGGTGATGGGCAGAGGGAAAGATGGTGAGCATCTCACAGGACTTCAGGTCCACAGCAGGCCTGGGAGTGACATCAGCCATCAGAGCCTGCTGAAGCGGGCTGGGGTGGGGGTGGGGGTAGAGAGCAGCTCTAACCTCCTTTTCCAGGCTCCGGACAGCTCCATCCCCGCGGTGCCTGCTGCTGCAACGTTTCTCCAGGCTGCAGCTTCCTGGTCCAGGGCTTGGGGGCTGGCCTGGAGCCTCTCCAGCCCAGATGTGCCCTGCGATGGGGCCGCGGGGACCCCTCCCCTGCTTACCCCTGCCTCCCCGTTCCTGTACCCTTTGCTCTGCTCGTGGCCTCCTGCCCTGGCAGCCCCGGAGAGGCACCTCACCTGGTCCCTGGAGCGTCGCTCAGCACCACATTGCTGCACGAGGAGGATTAACCTGTCCGTTAGCACTTAGTGACTCCGACACGGAACTCCTACCAGGCTGAGCTTGGCACAGAACAGCAACTACTGAAAACTCACTTTAAAAAGTTGAAGTTTTTGTAAGAGTTCATCCTCCCCCACCTCCATCCTTCCCCAAAGAGACCTGCACACAGGCACTTTCCATGTGACTCCAGCTTTGCGATGATGCCTGCCAAGGTGCAGGGAAATTGGCTCTGGGCCCAGTGCACGCACCCCCTGAGCTGACCGGGGCTCTGGCACGAGTCCTTCCAATGTTCTTTGTGAAGTCCCTGAAGCTCTTTGTGTAACCCAGACACTCATGCTTCGTCAGTTTTGTGTGTTGTGACTATCTCCTCCCATCCTTGGGCTCGCTCTCACTCTTTTGATGGCCTCTTTCGATGTACAGACAGCTTAATATACCTGTAACGATCAGTATGTTTCTTTGCTTGTTGCTGCTTTCGGGGAAAGCCTTTCCAGCGTCAAGGAGATGAGTACATTCCACATTAGCTTCTAAAGACCCTGTGGCTTCGCTTTTTCACATTGGCTTCGCCAATCTCTGCTCCGCCTGGGATTGATTCCTGAGGATGGCTTTAGGAGGCTTCCCTGGTAGCTCAGACGGTCAAGAACCTCCCTGCCAGTGTGGGAGATATAAGAGACGCGGGTGCCATCCCTGGGTTGGGAAGGTCCCCCAGGGTGGGAAACGGCAACCAATCCGATATTCTTGCTTGGGGAATCCCATGGCCAGGGGAACCTGGTGGGCTACAATCCAGGGGTCACACAGAGTCAGACACGCCTGAGCAGCTTAGCACGGCACACAGCACCAGGCCTCAGGGCGGGCGGTTTTTGGAGCGGAAATGTGTCCACCGCGTTGTTTGCAACAGTAAGTGGGCACCATGCATTGGTTCCTTTTCAGAAATGGGAACCTTAGGAAATGGATTTGGCCAGAACTGCTGTTTAGGGCCCAAGAAACTAGCTGTGCCCTAGGATAGCGCCCTAAAGTATGGGCCCTCAAATGCAAATGTCCGGTAATCCCAACTACATAGAGTTGTTGCTGTTGTTCAATTGCCAACTCGTGTCCGACCCTTTGACCCCGTGGACTGCAGCGCACCAGGCTTCCTTGTCCTTCACCGTCTCCCAGAGTTTGCCCAAGTTCACGTCCACTGAATCGGTGGTGCCATCCAACTAGTGACTCCCACAAATTCTTTTTAAACCAGATTCATCCCTTCCTCCATGTTGAAATGGTTCTTTGACGAGACTAAATTCTCAAGTCGTCAAGCACCCCGTGGACAGAGGAGCCTGGCAGTCCGTGGGGCTGCAAAGAGTCAGACATGACTGAGCGACTAAGCACAGAAAACATACACACATAGGAGAAAGGAAAGTGTTAGTCACTCAGTCCAACTCTTTGCGACCCCATGGACTGCAGCCTGCCAGGCTCCTCTGTCCATGGGATTCTCCAGGCAGGGATCCTGGAGTGGGTTGCCGTGCCCTCCCCCAGGGGATCTTCCCGACCCAGGGATCAAACCCAGGTCTCCTGCATTGCGGGCAGATCCGTTACTGTCTGAGCCACCAGGGAAGCCGTCTCTATACCCTGTGAGGGGGAGGGGACCACATTCTATGTGTCCTAAACCTCAATAAGAGAAAATGCATTTCAGGCAGCCCTGCCGGGAGAGCAGCAACAGTGTTCCTGTTCCTTCTCTCAGACATGACGTCACACCACCGTGCGCTGAGATGACTGACAGAGACGTGACCAAGCCACACCCTGAGAGTGCGATGGAGATGAACCAGGCAGCAAGTTAATAAAAACGTCTGATTTTTCAGATTTTGTGTATTTGTCGGAGTTTAAAGTTGTCTTCATTTTTTCTCACACTAAATAAGCGTTCCCTTTGACACTTCATTTTGTTTCTGTAACTCTGCATTCTCTTCCGTAAAGAGAGCCCCAAGTCTCAAGCTTCAGGCCCCACGAAGCTCCCTGGATCCCACCTGCCCCCTGCCTCCTACCTGCTGGGCCGGAGTGGAGGAAGGACCTGGTGGAGGCTGGGGGTGTGGGGCTCGTGAGGCCTGGCGTCGTCGCTGGATGGGGACTTGTGCACTGCAGGGGCAAGACAGAACCTCCTAGAATCTTGCTTGAGGGTGACCGTCTGCAGCGCTCCACGTGGCACCTGGCGCACGTGGGCCTCGGCAAACCAGAGCTCCCATGAGTTCACCCAAGGGTGTTGCATTCCCTCACATCCTGCCCTTGCTTCTCCTTCCCTTCCCCAGGGTGGGCCCGGTGCTGGGTGTGGGCCCGGTGCTGGGTGTGGGCTCGGTTTATAGAAACCTGAGCTGGACGAGGCCTGCGCCTGAAGGAGGAGGAGGAGTCAGACAGACCCCTGTCTGGAGAAGGAGTCAGAGATGGTGAAAAGGATGCTCTCCAGATCGTTAGTTCTCGACCCGGGAAATTTTCTGCATCCCCCCGGGGTCAGTTGGAAAGGGGGCCGTCACCAGCCAGTAGAAAGAGGGAAACCAGCCTCTCGGGGCTGGAGGCCAGGAATGCTAGGGGCAGCCCCACCCCACTATCCAGTCCCACCTGTAGAGCCGGGGGTAGGAGGAGGGCCTGGTGCTGAGCAGAGGTACTGGCTTGTCCCAGGGCTGGGGCGATCTCGGGGATCTACGGGTCTCTGCCGTCTGGTGGTCAGGGAAGCAGCTGGGAGTTGGGGTGGGCACAAGGACTCCTGTTCCTGTTTCACAGAAAGACAGGGTCCTGGAGGGCTGGGCCCCCCCATGCCAGTCCCACAGCTCAGGGTTTACTCTGCGTCAGAAACCACCTCGTGTGCAGAGAAATTCAGCCTTTCAGATCACGTTCTTATTTTGCCCTCCCGCGCTTCCAAGAATCAAGAAGGAAAGGCTTTTGTCCCCATTTTGCAGGTGCAGCTGGTGAGGCCGGGCCAGGAGCAGAGAGCCCAGAACTGCCCCCAACTCCTGCTGCCGCCCACACAGGACTACCCCCACCTGCGTCTCCAGACCTGGGCCCACCCGAGCGAGTCCGGAATCTGTAACCGCAGGTCCTGGAGGCCTTCTGAGCTTGTCCGGCGAGATTCCACGGTGGGATCACTCAGGTTACCTGTTTGGGAAGATAATTACCTTACTGAGTCCTGAAGGACCTCTTTGCATTTTTGCGGGGTGGTCACGGCCGGCCGGGCTCCCGAGGAGCTCCGAGCTGCCTGCTGCTGCTGCGTGTGAGGAGGGAGCGGAATGTGGGGTGCAGGAGCCCCCAGCGCGCCCTCAGGCCCAGGCTCTGCACACTCAAGTGTGACACCCCTTGTGTGGATAAAGGAGCTACGGCTCAGAAAGGAGCCCCAGCCCCTGACTCCCTGCGGGCCAGAGGCAGGGCCGGGCGGCCCCCGGCCTGGCTGCTTGCTGGGGTGGGTGTTGGCCTGTCCTGTGGGACGGGACACTCCCTGGGGGCCGGGCATCATGAGCAGAGGATCATGGCTGCTGTCTGCCTCCTGATTGTGCAGCGGCAGGTCTGACCTGGCCTCTTGGAGCCTCCACCGGTTTGCTCGCTGTGTGAGGGGCTGGGGTCTGTCCCCGTCCGGCCGGTCCTCTCCCACAGTTGGCGGGGGGGCCTCCAGTGAGAATGGTGCGTGGGGTTCCGAGTGGATGGGGGATTCTGAGCCAGCCTCTGGGCCTAGCCAGGGTCGCTCCGGGGTAGGGAGGGCCTGGAGACAGGAATGTGTAGCTCCCAGGTGGGGCAGTGCGGAGCCCCCGGGGTGGGTGGGGATCCTGACTCCCTCAGGCTGTTCAGTGACCTGTGAGTCAGGCCCAGGGCCAGAGGGGAGGGGCTTGGCCTGGTTGGGGGTGGGACAGTGGTGTCCTTTGCTTACTGGCTGAGTTCTCTCTCTAGGAGGGTGTTCCAGCCTCCTCTGAGTGGAGGATGGGCTGTTGAGGGTGGCCGACCGGCTCTGTAATGTGGTGCCTGGGCCAGACAAGGTAGGCAAATACGGGTCCTGAGATAGGGACGAACACCATGCAGTTCCAGTAGTCATGTACAGACTGCGGGTTGGGCCATAAGGAAAAACATCGTCCCTGGTGGCTCAGACAATAAAGCGTCTCCCTACAATATGGGAGACCTGGGTTCGATCCCTGGGATGGGAAGATCCCCTGGAGAAGGAAATGGCGAACCACTCCAGAACCCTTGCCTGGAAAACCCCATGGACAGAGAGCCTGGTAGGCTACAGTCCATGAGGTCGCAAAGAGTCAGACACGATTGAGGGTTGGGCCGTAAAGAAAGCTGAGCACCACAAAAACATGCTTTCCAGCTGTGGTGCTGGAGAAGGCTCTTGAGAGTCCCTCGGACAGCAAGGAAATCCAACCAGTCTATCCTAAAGGAAAGCAGGCCTGAATGTTCATTGGAAGGACCGATGCTGAAGCTCCAATGTTTTGGCCACCTGACGTGAAGAGCCAACACGTTGGAGAAGACCCTGATGGTGGGAAAGAAGGGGGTGACAGAGGATGAGATGGTTGGATGGCGTCACCAACTCAATGGGCATGAATCTGAGCAAACTCCAGGAGACAGTGAAGGACGGGAAGCTAGGCATGCTGGAGTCCACACAGTCACAAAGAGTCAAACACGACTGGGTGAACAGCAACAACTGTTAGAGGGGTCTTTCCTCCCAACTTTTCCCATGCAAGTTTCAGACTGAAACTCAAGGCTGATTCTACAGTGAGAGCTGGTGGGGTGTGGTATCACCTTGTAGCTTTACGTCAGCCACAGCGGGCATCTGTGCAAACTGCACACCAGGCTTTCCTGAGAGCCGGGTGTGAACAGTCGGTCACACACGATGAGTCTTGGGGGTACCTGCACGCCAGCTGCCGCCTCCCCGACAGGGACGCCCACAAAGGCCGACAGAAGAAGGCGTCTGGGTGGGTCTCAGGTGGGAAAGGAAGCTCGTCCAGACTCTTCCCCCGCAGCCTCTGCTCACAGCCCCTCCTGGTGTCCTGGAGAACAAGGCAGCCCTGTTGCCAAGGGCTCCCCAGCGGCAGCTATGGCAATTGGCCTGGGAGCCAGCCTGGTCCCTGGAGGAGCCTCAGGCTGGGCCTGCCCCATCCCTGGCCTGGCACCTCCTCCTCACCAGCCTGGTAAGTGCACGGCCCCCTCTGCCCTGGGAGGGAAGGCGGTCCCCACTGCTCACCCATGCCAGAAACCCCCGTGACTACCTGAGCCCCTGGGCCCCTGCCAGACCCCCGGGAGGAGGCAGAGTCTGCAGGGGTTACCACCCACTTGATCCATGAGAGCCAGACTGACTCCCGGCATTTTCTCCCTTGGCCCTGACCTGCTTGGGGCAGGGGGTCTGGAGCCTGGTGGGGTCCTTCCACACTGGGGGTCCTGGGTGTGTGGGAGGGTCTGGGGTTCTGTAGGGGAGACACCGCAGGCCCTTCGTCTGGGACATTACACACAGAGGGAATGGGGTAGAGCCCAGGATTAAAATGGGGAGACATCCCTGGGCTGGAAAGGGGAGGCTCACACGGGACCTGAACTTGCGGCTCCAGGATCGACACCTGCCACTGGGCCGGTCCTGCTGCGTGTCTGCTCTTGGGGCCGTCTCTGGACGTGTGCGTGTGTTGGGGGTGTCCGGCTCGTGTCTCCCAGCCCGTCTCCAACATGCTCCACTCCCGACCTGGTCGCTAACGCGCTCTGTGTGTTTGCTCTGTGCTGCTGAATGCACCGGCCGCCAGCCTTGCCGTTTCGCCCCTCCAGCGCTTACAAAGCCGAGCCTGGAGCCTGGGGTGTTTTTCCTGTCTCTTGTCTGAGGACACATTTGCATTTGGTTTCTGTTGGGCCAGGCTCATTCCCGCCCTGATAGGTTTTCAGTTAGTTGCACTGGCTGCTCTCCGCCCCTCTCTTTCTGCGGGAGAAGCCAGCACGGTTCTGCCAGGAAACCCCCGCTTTGTGCACTCTCAGCGTCTGGGCTTGCCGGTGAGCCTCGAAGGCCCGAGCTCGTGGCCGAAACACGCCAATCTCTGCGTCCCCTTCACATGGCCTCCTCCCCGTATCTGCGTCTCTTTTCCCTTCTTATAAGGACACCAGTCACCTTGCATCGGGGCCCACCCGAATGGAATACGATCTCATCGTAACGTGAGCGCACCTACCGAGACCCTGCTTCCACAGCAGGTCACGTTCCCAAGCGTGGGGCTCAGGGCTTCAGCCTAGATTTTGGAAGGGGGGACACTTGCAACCCACAGGTATCTTTTAGAAGTGACAGAGGATGAGATGGTTGGAAGGCATCATCGACTCAAGGGACATAAGCTCGAGCAAGCCCAGGAAATGGCGAAGGACAGGGAGGCCTGGCGTGCTGCGGTCCACGGGCTCGCAAAGAGCCAGACACGACTGAGCGACTGAGCAGCAACGCGCTTCTAGACATCGCTCTGATTCTTCCGGCGTTCGATGGTCCTGCTGAGAGTCTACTGCCAGCCTGGTTCTCCTCCTCCAATAAGATGCTTGTTCCTTCTGTCCAGTTGCCAAGAAGGTTTTTTTCTCTACCTTTCAAGCAGGCCACGCCCTGCTGCTGACCGTTCCGTGGTCAGTATGCCCACGCACACGGCATGCACTTTGATGCACAGGTGCACAACCTCAGGAAAGCAATCGTGAGCAGTTGCTCAAATTCTCCGATTGTTTTTGCAGGACTCCAGTCATGAGCATGGTTTAACTCTTTCCCTGCCTTTTACGGTGGCCGTTTCCTCTCGAATCCTGTTTACTCTCCTCCCTATTTCTTCTCATCTGTTCACCTGTCCCCTCACTGTGATTCTATCTCTCTTCTCACCTCCTCGTGAAGTCATCGCTTTGCTTCTGAAATGGTTTTGCCTTTCCCTCCATTTCTTCCCTGAATTACATCGGTTCCCATGTTAGACTCCGTGTTGTTTGCTCACCTGCCCTGGATCGTGGTCTTCCTTCAGAGCTGAAGTTCGTGTTGGAGATTCAGGTGCTGGGGTTGCTGGTTCTGACGGCAGTCGTCTGCTGAGACTTCACCAATGGGGCCATGGTGCGGTCCTGTCACTCGCCTTCACGTGGTGTGCTTTTCCCTGGACGTGCAGACGGTTCCTGCCCTCAGTGCAGTGTGTTCCCTCCCGGCATGTGGACGGGCTCTGCCCAAGGTCCTGCTGTCCCGCTGAGTCTGCTAGTGGTGGGTGCTGACAGCGGCCCTGTGCCCGTGCCCGCCAGCTCAGCCCGACTCATCCGTAGAAGTTTGAGAACAGCCTGCCCAGTCTGTGGGGAGAAGGCGGGACCGGGCTGCCTCTGCAGGGGTGGCCACACCGGACGGTGGGTAGGCGTCAGGTGACGGGCACACTTGGTCGCTTGATGGGGTTTGCATCTGCCGAGCTCTGTGGGTGTCCCACTGGAGGTCTGCACACCTCACTGCTACGGGGTGAGTCGTGCTCCCCCCCAAATTCATACGTGAAGCCCCTGGCTCCTCAGAATGCGATCTTATTTGGACACAGGTCCCTGCAGACGGAATCAGTTAAGACGACGTCGTACTGGAGCAGGGTGCATCCTGAATCCACTTCTGAAAGGCGTCCTTACGCAGCGGGGGCCTGGGGAGCCCCCGTAGACACGACTACAGGGCGAAGGCCACGCACAGAGGCCCCCTCACTGTCTCAGAAGGAACCTGCCCTGCTGCCTCCTTGGCCGGGCACGTCTGGTCTCCAGAACTGAGACAATGACCTCCTGGTTCCAGTCACCCAGCCCGCAGACTGTTTCTGGCAGCCCTGGGACTCTGCCACCGTCTCTGGAGACACTGCTTAGAACTCTTAAGTGTGAATTCTAGCTCACGGTCTGGATGTGGAGTTTCCTGATGTCTCCGTCAGGAATGTGGACAGGGAAACCAGGAGAGTTTGTGGCAGGAAAGTGGGAATGTGGCAGGAAACCTAGGGGACAGATGGAGGCGGGTACCTGCCCGGAGTGGGGTAGAGTGAGTTTAAACAGCGATGACAGGGGCTTCCCGGGTGGTCCAACCCGCCGGCCTGTGCAGGAGATGTGGATTCGGTCCCTGCCTCGGGGAGACTCCACGTGCCGCAGAGGAATGAAGCCGGGGAGCCGCGACCACTGACGCCCGAGCGCCTAGAGCCCTAGGTTAGCTGAGCTAACCCAGATTAGGCTAACCCAGTGAGCCGAGCGCCCGGGGTCCACAGCAAGAGAAGCCCCTGCCACAAGAAGCTCACTGTCCGAAACCAGAGAAGAGCCCGCTCAGCAGTGAAGACCCAGCACAGCCAAAAATAAACGATTAAGGAACCCAAAGCACATCCACAAAAAAATAAAAAGCAGCGACAAGGATGTCCAGTGGCTGAGACTCCGCGCTTCCACCGCAGGGTCGTGGGTTTGATCCCTGGTTGGGGAGCTAAGATCCTGCAAACTGGAAACGAAACAAAATGAAAAGGCAGTGACTTTGTGTGTTGGAAGATTTTTGTGATAAAATGTTGATTAAAGATGTTTCAACAGATACTCTGGGCGTCTGTGAATAATCAAGTGTAAAGAAACCTTCAGGAGAGTGGTGGCTTTCAGTCGGCGCTCAGCTCCAGGCCCCACGAGAGCAGCCGCCCCCGGCCCGGTGTCCACCTGCAGAGCCCCTGGGACAGGGGTTGCCAGCCCGGCTGCCCACCTCCAGCCGGCACCCACTTTGGGCCCCAAAGCGTTCATGTGAGGGGGCACCTAGCTCAGGCCTGTCCGAGAGCCTCAGTGGGGGGTCCGTCCCACCCTGGCTGTCACAGTCTCCTCCTACCTCACGGAGAGCCAGGGTGCGTGTCCCCCCCGGGCAGGTCGAGGCCGTAAACAGAACATCACAGACGGACCTTAAACAGACTTTCACCCCTCAGTCTTCCAGAGGGACTCCAGGGTCAGGCTGGGTTCCGGGGAGGCCCCTGCCTGGTCCGTCCTCACAGCCTTTCTGGGGGTGCACACGGTGAGCGGGGCTGACAGATCTCCCCTCTGATCCCAATCAGATGAAGAAGCTAATCCCTTACAGGCCCCCCTCATGACCTCATCTGGCCCCCCCGTCACTCCACAAGCCATCACACCAGGGGTTAGGGTCCCAGCTCATGAACTTGGGGGATACAATAAAAAGTCCACAGCAAGGGGGGAAGGGGAGAGGAGGGGGACAGGAAAGGGGCAGAGGGAGAGGGTCCCCCCCACCCGGGCAGCCCCAGAACTTCCCTTCCCTGGGTGGCCTCTGCCTCAGCTCCCTCTCTGATGTGGTTTTGTCCCCTTGCACCCTGGTCCCCTCCCGGCTGCAGGAGGAACTGCCTGGGCTGAATGCTGGTGAAGGGCGTGTGACTTCAGGAAAGGCAGAGTTGTGGGCGGTCCGCAGGGATGCTGGCAACGTCAGCAAGGGCAGTGGCTCCATTTGTTAGGGGTCAGCCTCGTGCTGGGACCATGTCTTCCTGGACATTCCTGCTCCCTGTCCTCTGTGGGAACAGACCCCAAGTTTTATCTGGCAAGGTAGTTGGTCTGGATAAAAGGTACAACTCCTAACCTCCCTCCCTGGCAGCTAAACGGAGCCAAGCAACTGTATTCTGGCTAATGAGACCAAAGAGGAAGTTTTCTGTGAGACTTCCAGAATGATTGCTTGAAAAATGAGCCGACTCAACTGGGACTCCTGGGAGGGGCTCTTCCTGCCCTGTACTTCGTCAGCTTTCTTCTTCCTGTCCTGTGGTCTTGATGGCTGGAGCTCCAGCAGCCATGTTGGACTATGAAGTGGGTTGGGCTTGGAGGCCATGCACTGAGGATGGGGAAGAGCAGACAGCAAGAGTGTGGGCCCCTGAGGACGCCGCAGAGCTGCCGTGCGTCCCTGGACTTGTCAACTTGAGACTTTTTTACCTAGGAAAGAAATAAGCCTCGATCTTGTTTATGCCTCTTTTGTGGGGATTGTTACGTGCAGCCAAGCCAAATCATGATGGATATATTATTGTCAGTATTCGTCTTAACCCTGACCACTTGTCTACAGAATGACAAATGGAGGCTCAGAGAAGTGAAGACACTTGCTCAGGGTCACACAGCAGGAAGTGGTAGGTAAGCCTTGAGTAGAGAGAGGGCGTCACCCAAGGACACCTTCATGGAAGACAGGTGGGTGCAGACTCTGAACCTGCCCCTCCTTCTGGCTGGCAGTGTCTGCATTCCGGCACCAACATGACTCTCTGACCCCGGCAGCCTGCGGTGCAAACAACATCCTCCTGGCAAAGCTTCCCCATGGGTGGCGTGCATGGGGGCAGAGCCACAGCGGCTCGCCCTGGGGGCTCCTGCAGCTAGGGATGTGGCTCAGAGGGAGGGCCCCTGGAGACAAGGTAACCGTAGGGCCACTTTCCAGCCTCGATGGTGGGGGGGCCCGTTTAGAGGCGCCTACCCTGTTGCCGTCTCTCTGAAGGGGAGGGCTTGCTCTGCCTGTGCTTCCCACGCACCCCTGGTGCGCGCGTGTGTGTCCGTGTGTGCGTGCGTGCGTGCGTGACTGTGCGTGGATCGGTTCTGCCCTGGAGCACCTGCTTCTTCCCACGTCCTCCCGAACTGCAGCCCTGCACCAGGAGCGGTGCTGTCGCTGCGCGAAGCCCTCGGATTCTTGCATCACTCATTTGTTCAGCTGCATTGAGCGCTCGCCTCGTACCAGGCCCCTCGCTCAGTGCCAGGAGGAGGCTGGGTGGACGACGGCTGGGCTCTCGCGCAGCCCAACAGCTGACGCGTTTGAACTGTGGTGTTGGAGAAGACTCTTGAGAGTCCCGTGGACTGCAAGGAGATCCAACCAGTCCATCCTAAAGGAGATCAGTCCTGCATATTCACTGGAAGGACTGATGCTGAAGTTGAAGCTCCAATACTTTGGCCACCTGATGCGAAGAGCTGACTCACTGGAAAAGGTCCTGATGCTAGGAGGGATTGGGGACAGAGGAGAAGGGGACGACAGAGGATGAGATGGCTGGATGGTGTCACTGATTTGATGGACATGAGTTTGAGTAAACTCTGGAAGTTGGTGATGGACAAGGAAGCCTGGAGTGCTGCAGTCTGTGGGGTCGCAAAGCGTTGGACACGACTTAGCGACTAAACAACAGTGAAGAGAGGGGCTGATAGCAGAGGCAGGAGGGCTCTCTTGGGGGAGGGGGTGCAGCACAAGACCCCCTCCAGGTTCCCAGGGGAGCAGCTGTACTCCAGTTGGCTTTGTAAATGGCCGCACAGAATCAAGCCCGTTCACCATCACCGTGAACTGTGCTTTGGTCCTCGTGGCCAGAAACGGGAGCCGTGAAGTTCGCAGGAGGATCCTGGAGGCTGCCCCCAGGCCTGGGCTGTGTCGTAGCTTCCAGAGTGGCTGGAGGCGGAGACAGGGGGCTTGTGGGGGGCCCTGGTCTGGGGGATAGGAGTGGGGGTCGCGTCAGTCCCTGGGACGATATCTTGGCTGGCTCTAGAATACCACTCAGCCCCTCTGTCTGTGCCCTGCCCAGGGCTGGCGATGCAGGGGCCGACAGAGCGCGGTGCTGAGGCTGCTCTGCGACCCATCCATCCTTGCATCCACCCACCTACCTCTCCATCTTCTGTCCACCTGCCCCCAGCTTCTCCCTCCCTCCCTCCCTCCCTCTCCTTTCTTCCTTCCTTCTTTTACCCACTTCCGTTCTTCCCTCTGCTCATCCCCATCCATTCGTCCATCTGCTCATTTGTCCGTCTCCCATTCACGTGCCACCCCCCAGCTAGCCCTCTATCCCTCCTTCTTTTCTTCCTTCCACCCTTTCCCCATCCTGCATCCATTACCAAACGTCCATCTGTCCATCCAGCTGTGATCGACAGACCACCTGCGATGCCAAGGTGCAGGGCCTCAGCCACGGGCCTGCTCTGTGCACTGGGCTTCCTGGTGGGGAGGCAGACGCTTCAGAGGTTTCGATGGTGCTAACTGCTGCCGAGGAAATGAAACAGAGCCACGGGGTAGNTCCATCTGTCCATCCAGCTGTGATCGACAGACCACCTGCGATGCCAAGGTGCAGGGCCTCAGCCACGGGCCTGCTCTGTGCACTGGGCTTCCTGGTGGGGAGGCAGACGCTTCAGAGGTTTCGATGGTGCTAACTGCTGCCGAGGAAATGAAACAGAGCCACGGGGTAGAGAGCTGCCGGGATCGCCGAGGGGACCAGTGATGGCTCACGCTTCCATTGTGAGTCTTGAGCCCATGGAGAAATGAGGCAGGAGCGGGGCACCAGGACCACTCTTACCAGGGCCGCCTCCTCCCCGGGCACGGCAGGGAATTATTTTGGGTTGTGTGTGTGCTCAGTCGCTAAGTCATGTTTGACTCTGTGACCCTACGGACTGTAGCCCGCCAGGCTCCTCTGCCCATGGGATTCTTCAGGCAAGAATACTGGAGTAGGGTACCATTTCCTACTCCATCTAAATGCAATCACAAGCGTCCTTAGAAGAGGGGGCGTGACCAGTCAGAGGAAAAGGTCATGTGACGAGGCAGGCAGAGGCTGGAGGTGGAGGAGGGCCACGTGGGAGCTGGGGAGGACGCGCCTCTCCCCTGAGGCCTCTGGAAGGAACCGCCCTGGAACATGGTGACCTCAGCCCAGCGAGACCCCTTTTGACTCCTGATGCATGGGCCTTAAGAGAATAACTTCGTGTTGTTTAGAGCACTGAGTTTGTGGTCGCTGTTTCAGCAGCAAGAGGAGATGGACTCAGCTGCTGAGACCTTCCAGTTAAAGGCTCTTGGGGACAGGAAATTCACACTCAGAGAAACACCCCGATGCTGACTCACTGACAAAGGAAAAGGGGAACTATAGGGTGGGGGTGTCGGGGGCCTGAACCCAAGTGATGCAACTTAGCATCACTTGCAAAGGGCCAGGCAGACGCCACATGTCCCCGTGGGGTATCCCAGCATCCCTTAGAGCGTTGGTGCCCCGGCTGAACTGGACCGTGGCCACCCAGACGGTGGTGCGTGCTGTGGAAACCAGCCTGACCCTTTCAAGGCTGTCAAGGTCATTGAAGGAAAAATCGGACACAGGAACCCAAACTCCACGGATCTTCCTTGTTGGATCCTGGGTCAAACAATGTGGCCGGAAAGGACACTGGGAGAAGTCTGAGCACTGACTGTGTGTTAGGGTGCTCTTGTGTCGGTGCTCACTGATCTCAGAGGCGCATGTGTGCGTGCGCGACTGTGATGAGGGGTGTACGGGCATCGCTACTATTCTTGCGTCTCTTTTCTAGGTTTTTAATGCTCCTACGTTAGGAAGTGCCTCCCCCAGCTCTAGGCCCAGGGGCTGGTGCTGGCCCGGGAGGTGGAGGGTGGTGGTGGGGAGGGGGCAGTGGGACGGGGGTGGGGACTCTGCTCCAGGGCTCCTGGTCCCCGTGGATCAGCTTTACTTCAGGAAGACTCCCTGGTTCTCAGGACGGCTCAGTGCACTGAACGCTGCTGTTTCTCCTCCACCCTCGCCGGACTGTGGCCTTTAGGTTCCAGTTTACTTTTGTGACCTGGGAGGGTCAATGGCTGTCGTGGGGGTTCCCTGAGGGGCCAGGACACGCACAGGGAGGAGGATCCAGGTCGAGACAGACCAGAGTCAGTGGCGGCCCCTGGGTTCTGGGGCAAAAATGGGGAGCCACGCCTCCTCGGGGCGGGGCTTGGGGGAACCACGCCTCATCTGGGCAGGGATTGGGGAGCCATGCCTCCTCATTGGCTGAGGACCGTTGGGTGGGCGGGGCCATCCACCTCTACCTTCCCCCATGCTGAGTACTCCGGAAGCCACAGCACCAGCTCGACTAAGCAGCGTGAGCCTCTCCAGACCTGCTGACTCCACGGCCAGGGTTCTTTTTCCTCAGCACCGCCGCTGAGAACTGGGGCCCTGAACATGCCCACACTGTTTTCTAGTTTAGAAGTCTAGGTGACAAATGGCACGTTGTTACAATGTGGAGTTCCTCATTCCAGCAAATTCGACCCAGTGAACTTGGGTACCTGATGAAGGAGGGAGCTTGAAGCCCAGCGCTCTGCTGGGGAGGCGGGGAGGCAGTGTCCACACTGCCTGATGGACCAGGGCTTCGTGTTCAAGCTCATCCTCCAGTGCAGGCAGAGACCCTGAGGAAGAGGAGGCTGTTACCAGGGGAGCCTGGGCTGCTTAAAAGCCCTCAAAACTTAAGTGACTTAAAACACCAGCAATCGGACATCCCTGATGGTCCAGTGGTTAAGATACCATTCTTAGGACTTCCCTGGTGGTCCAGTGGATAAAGAATCCGCCCGCCAATGCAGGGGACATGGGTTCGCTCCCTGGTCCGGGAAGATTTCCACACCCAGTGGGGCGACTAAGCCCGTGCAGCACATCTACTGAGCCCACGCTCCACAACAAGAGAAGCCCCGCAACGGAGAGTAGCCCCTGCTCATGCAACTAGAGACAGCCCAAGCACAGCAACGAAGACCCAGTGCTGTCAGAAATAGGCAAAAAAAAAAAAAAAAAAAAAATTCCACTCTTCCAATGAAGGGGG
>SJYA01006384.1:0-21546 GCA_006410615.1 Neotragus moschatus
TCTACACTGCAGTTCATGGGCTCACAAAGAGTCGGACACGACTGAGCAACTGAACTGAACTGAACACTCCCTCCTTAGGTAAGTCAAGAGTCACGGGTCCAATGATTTAAATAACATCGACACACTGAGGGCTCCCAACATTATGTCTGCCATTAACACACTCGATGTCTCTGGTTCAAAACTGGAGAGTTCTCGACTGCTGTCTGATATCCCTCATCCAATCCAGCAGCTGGTGTGGCTCCCTTGGCTCCACTTTCGGAACATCTCAGCACCTTCACTGATTCCTCCTACTCCAAGCCACCGTGGAACTGGACGGGCACAACAGCTCCCTAACTTGTCTTTCTGCTGCTATTGTCCTATCTTTTTCTCTGCCCCGATCCACACACAACAGCCAAAGTTTTTGAAAATGCCACTGTCTTAAATGCAAATCAAAACTACAAAGAAGTATTACTTCACATAGTCAGAATAGCCAGTCTGCAAACAGTAAACGCGAGAGAGGATGTGGAGGAAAAAGAGCCCTCCTGCACTGTCAGTAGGAATCTAAACTGATGCAACCACTATGGAGAGCAGTGTGGAGAGTCCTTAAAAAACTAAGACGAAAACTAATATATGACCCAGCAATTATACCACTGGACATGAACCCTTAGAAAACCATAATTCAAAAAGACAAGTGTTCACTGCAGCACTGTTTACAATAGCCAGGACAGAGGAGCAACCTAGATGTCCACGAGCAGATGAATGGAAAAAGAAGTTGTGGTACATCTATGCGATGGAATATCACTCAGCCATAAAAAGGAACAAATTTGAGTCAGTTGAACTGAAGTGCATGAACCCAGAGCCTGTTACATAGAGTGAAGTAAGTCAGAAAGAGAAAAACAATCACACATTTATGCATATCAACAGAATCTAGAAAATTGGTACTGATGAACCTACTTGCAGGTCAGGAATGGAGAAGCAGTCGTGGAGAACAGACTTGTGGTCACAGCACGGGAAGGAGAGGGTGAACCAAAATGAAAGAGGCTCTGAAATACATATACTGCTATGTGTAAAACAGCCAGCCAGTGGGAAGTTGCCACATAACACGGGGAGCTCGGCCCAGAGTTCCATAACGACCTAAAGGGGTGGGATGGGGGGGGGGGATGGAGGATAGGATGGGGGTAGGGGCTTGGGGGCAGTTTCCAAATGGAAGGGACATGTATACATTTATGGCTGATTCACACTATTATACGGCAGAAACCAGCACAACATTATAAAGCAATTCTCTTCCAAGTTACAAAAAAAAAATACCACTCTCTTGCTGAAACGCTGTTTCTGACTTAGAATAAACTGCTACACTCTAATCATGACCACCAAGTACTACCTTTCTGCCCTTCTCACCAGTCTCCTGCTCACTGCATCTACCCTTCTTCCTGTTTCTTAAGAACATTAAGCCCCTCTAGACCTCAAGGTTGCTGCACCCTCTTCCTCCAGATACGACCACAACTTGCTCCCTCCGTTCTTACAAATCTACCTTCAAACATGACCGCAGAAATATAATCTGACCATTTTATCAACACCCTCCTCCACGTCTCTCTCTCTCTTTGCCTTGTTCTGTAGTCTTTGCACGTCTGCCTGACCATTATATGTGTCTATTATCTGCTTTTTAGGGATTCCCAGGTGGTACTAGTGGTAAAGAACCTACTGCCAATGCAGACGATGTAAGAGACTCAGGTCGATCCAGGTCGGGAAAGATCCCCTGGAGGAGGGCATGGCAACCGACTCCAGTATTCTTGCCTGGAGAATCTGATGAACAGAGGAGCCTGGCGGGCTACAGTCCATGGGGCTGCAAAGAGTCACAACTGAAGCAACTTAGCACATACATCTGCTTCTTATTCCCACTAAAGCAAAAGTTCCATGGTGACAGGGATTTCTCTGTCTGCCTCACTCTTAAATCTCCAGGGCCAAGAACAATGCCTGACAAATCATAGGTGCTCCAAAATTATTTCTTGAATGAGTACATCAATGAATCATTTCTATACTCTTATTCATTTCTTGGCTTCCCAGGTGGTGCAGTGGTAAATAATTCGCCTACCAAGCAGGAAACACAAGTTCAATCACTAGGTCAAGAAGATCCCCTGGAGAAGGAAATGGCAGTTCATGCCAGTATTCTTCCCTGGAAAATCCCAAAGACAGAGGAGCCTGGAAACCTGCAGATCATGGAGTCAGAAAGAGGCAGACATGATTTAGCAATTAAACAACACCAACTCAATTCTTACAGGGGTATAGTATATATATTTCAATTGTTTATTACTTTAATACATATTAATGTCAAAAGGAGTCATTGAATATTTTTCAACTTATTTTTTTAGAGCCTCATATTGACAGCAAACAGATTTTTAGACAGAAGCAACAGCATGAGGAAAACAAATAAGGTAGAAAATATTATAACAAATTTAGGGGGAGATGGTAGAAAGCAAAGAGGAACTAAACAGCCTTTTGATGAAAGTGAAACTGAAGAGTGAAAAACGGGCTTAAAACTCCGCATTCAAAAAACTAAGTTCATGGCATCCAGTCCTATTACTTCATGGCAGAGAGATGGCGGAAAAGGGCAGATTTTATTTTTCTGAGCTCCAAAATCACTGTGGAGGATGGCTGAAGCTATGAAATTAAAAGACCATTACTCCCTGGAAGAAAAGCTATGACCAACCTAGACAGCATATTGAAAAACAGAGATATCACTTTGCCAACAAAGGTCCATCTAGTCAAAGCTATGGTTTTTCCAATAGCCATGTATGGATGTAAGAGTTGGGACCATAAAGAAGGTTGAGCACCAAAGAATTGATGCTTTTGAACTGTGGTGCTGGAGAAGATTCTTAGAGTTCCCTGGACTGCAAGAAGATCAAACCAGTCAATCTTAAAGGTAATCAACCCTTTAGGACCCAATCATTGGAAGGACTGATTCTGAAGGTGAAGCTCCAATACTCTGGCCGCCTGATGCGAACAGCTTATATATTGGAAAAGACCCTGATGCTGGGAAAGATCGAGGGCAAGAGGAGATGAGGGCTACAGGGGATGAGATGGTTGGATGGCAAAACCAACACAATGGACATGAGTTTGAGCAAACTCCAGGAGACGGTGATGGACAGGGTAGCCTGGTGTGCTGCAGTCCATGGGGTCACAAAGAGTCAGACAGGACTTAGTGACTGAACAACAACAACAATGGGAAGGAGGGTAGTTTCCTATAGAAAATTTGAGGAGAGCTGGGAGAAAATAAAGCAGGATAGATAAAAGATGAAGCTTGGAATAAAGCTGAAAGCAGATAAAGGGCAATCATGAAGGATCTTCTGTGTTGGCCTGGGTTTCAAGTGATACCTTGTAGGCAATAGGGAGTCATAAAAAGGGAAACAGCAATCAGAATTTCATTTGAAAAAAAAAAAAACTCTGGTCACATAGATTATATAACACACATCAACATGTCTATTCTGAGTTCAAGTAGCAATTTTGCTGCTCAAGGTCCATATAGAAATAAGACATGCCCCATAAGTCTTAAAAAACTGTGCTCTGCTATGCTTAGTCTCTCAATCGTGCCCTATTCTTTGCAACCCCGTGGACTACAGCCCTCCAGGCTCCTCTGCCCATGGAATTCCACAGGCAATACTGGAGTGGGTTGCTATTCCCTTCTCCAGGGGATCTTCCCAACCCAGGGACAGAACCTAGATCTCCTGCATTGCTGGCAGATTCTTTACCATCTGAGCCACAATTATTTAACCCTTTTTCATACCTAAAAGAAATTCATAGTTTCTGGCTCACAAACCTGTAAGTAATTTTCCTAATGAAATATTTTCTCAGCACGTTCCTATTTGAATATTTTCAACTTTTCATCAATTAGCTCTCCAATTCAAGAACACTTACATGACAGTCTTTAATTAATGCATACACACAGTAATCAGTTAACTTACAATACTAAACATTAATACTATATTGGGTAGTGAAACATTTAACACGAAAATTCAACTATGGGTTTTTTTCTTTTTTTTTATTAGAGAAAAACTGGCATCTGATCATTCAGATAGCAAAAGAGTCTACAGTTTATCTAATACAAACTTAAAGTAAAAAAAGAGTTCAGTTCACCTAGACAAGAGGCATATAGAAAGTACTGGATGTTTAAGATTAAAACAGTAGCTTGGTTTTAACATTCAAGAAGCAAAGGGACTTTAATATTCAAGGAAGCAAAATAACTCAGAGAAAAAACAAGGTATGGTATTAGAGCCAGCTTAAATAACTTCTCACTGCTTAGTAAGCAGGTTTACGGTTAATATCAAGTCATAGAGGATCTAGAAAAGGCATCAATTAGCAAGAATAAACAAAGGCAGAACCCAAGGTCAATGACTAAGTGGGTTTTCTGTCCGAGACCTCTTCATGTGTGCCTGAGACATTCACTGAATTGAGTCCAGGGACGAAGAGGTACACGCCACAGTTACGCTAGTGCAGACTAGTTCCTTTATGCCTTCCTCCTCCGCCTCCCTAATGAACCGTTCCTAACAATGAGAGGAGGGAAAACTGCAAAACTGCTGTTTTTAGTCACTAAGTTGTACCTGACTCTTTTGCGACCCCATGAAGTATAGCCTGCCAGGCTTCTCTGTCCATGGGATTTTCCAGGCAAGAATACTGGAGTGGGTTGCCATTTCCTTCTCCAGGGGATCTTCCCAACCCAAGAATCAAACCAGCATCTTCTGCACTGGCAGGTGGATTCATTACCACTGAGCCACCAGAGAAGCCCCTAGGGCGAGCATTTAGGGAAAACCAGAAAGAAAGACATCTGCAAAGCTACGAAGACTCAAATTCCAGGAAAACTCCTAAAGATGTCTGTCTCCAGCTGGGAATACTTATAGAGTGGGTGTTAATCTTGGCCCATTTCCTCCAACTCTATGTGGGCATCACAGACAGGGGTCTATTCCAGGACTCACTGCCAGTTTAGATAGCTTATACAACTTCTGCTCCATAAATATTTAAGTAGGAAGGAGCGTAGATGTTTTAAATTTTAAAAATGACCTTTAGACATCAACCTTAATATTTACATTCCACAGAAGTCATCACATTTTAAGTACCTTTGGGAAGAAGACACAGAGCAACCATTTCAAAACGGAAAAAAAACCAAATATGTACAAAATCTGAAATACTCCCTATATAACAGCATGAAAAAGAAATCTAGCTTTTCACACACAGACTAAATGAACTGTTCTTTCCTTCATGTGCTTCACATTTTTATGCACCCTTTCCTAGTACCCTATAAGCTACAGAACCCCGCTGGCAAAATGCTTCTCTCTGGGGAGAAATATTTTTTTTTTAACTTGACAGAAAAAAAAAAAAAAAAAAGGCCTTGGGTATACACAAAGCAGACTGCAGGCCAGATTTAATTCATGAGCCATAGTTTGTCCAACCTCTGCTGCTGCTGCTGCTGCTAAGTCCCTTCAGTCGTATCTGACTCTGTGCGACCCCACAGATGGTAGCCCACCAGGCTNAAAAAAAAAAAAAAAAAGGCCTTGAATTTAAAGTAGTTTTTCTTTCACATTATAACAGTGCAGTGACCTCTATGCAAAACATAATGAAAAATGCAAGTCAGTTCTATAAGGTAGAAAATGAAACTTGGGTTTCTGTCTACAAAGACAGGAGATCTACTTTAGAGTTCACACAGTTAAAACAAAGAAAATATAAAATAATCCTATGAATGTAGGAACCCTCCTGCTGGGAAGCCCATTCTGACGACCAGCCTTCAGCCCAAAATTCCTATGTTGTCTAAACAGATAGATAACAATTCAAGAGGAGACAGAATAAGATTAAAAAAAAAAAAAAAAACTAGTAGACTGTACTTGCTTTAACATTCCAATAAAATTTCCAACCCATGATAAATTCGACAATTATCAAAGGAAAAGGGCATCAGACAGAGATTCAGGAAGAACAAGTCCAGTCTAATTCATGGCCAGTAGTTCATAAATGCTTACTGACTTGGCTAAAGAGCTTACGATCGTGGGCAGGGATCATTATCTCTCTTTCATAAGGTCATTATCTCTCTTTCATAAGGCCGCCCAGTGTAGCAATGAGGAGTGCTCAGTGGTTGCCTTTATGATCCTAAGACATAGCAAGGAAGCAAAACGCTTCATCCCTTTCTCCAAGGCTGTGAATGACAGTCTGGAATAGCTGAAAATAACCACCTGAGTAGAGAATCTCCTCCCGCAGTTATGAGAAGGATCACCTTTATCTTGAAGGCTATAAAATACATTGAAAGGGATTTAGCAGTTGAGGGGCAATGGCACATTTGAGTTTTAATACAATCACTAGCTAGATTTTTGAAGCTCAATCTCAGAGGCACAGAATGAGTGACTGAAGCCAGACAAGGCACTGCTGTAGGAGTACAGGCAAGAGATGAAAACTATGACTGAGGCTAAATGAAGTATGTGAAGTCGCTCAGTCATGTCTGATTCTTTGCGACCCCATGGACTGTAGCCTACCAGGCTCCTCCATCCATGGGATTCTCCAGGCAAAAGTACTGTAGTAGGTTGCCATGAGGTTCAGTTCAGTTCAGTCGCTCAGTCGTGTCCAACTCTGTGACCCCATGAACCGAAGCACGCCAGGCCTCCCTGTCCATCACCAACTCCCGGAGTTCACTCAGACTCACGACCATCGAGTCAGTGATGCCATCCAGCCATCTCATCCTTGGTCGTCCCCTTCTCCTCCTGCCCCCAGTCCCTCCCAGCATCAGAGTCTTTTCCAATGAGTCAACTCTTCGTGTGAGGTGGCCAAAGGACTGGAGTTTCAGCTTCAGCATCATTCCTTCCAAAGAAATCCCAGGGCCGATCTCCTTCAAAATGGACTGGTTGGATCTCCTTGGTTAGTGGGGTAGAAAAGAAATTTGAGAAACATTTGCAAACAAACGCAGGAGGGTGGGTGCGTAAAGGAGAGGGAGATGTTACTGCTTTGCTGCTAGTTGCAGCTACTACTATTATCACCGAAATGTAGTGTTTTCAACGAGTGAGTCGTGGTACTAAAGGCTTGTTCGTATCATCCATTCAGTCCTACTGACATCCTACTGACATTTATGGATACTATTATAGATTTTATAGATTAGAAAAATGAAGCTCAGAGAGGTCGAGCAGCATGTCCAAGGCCATGTAAGTGGTGGAGCCACTTTATCACCCCAAGAGAAGCCCAAGAATACTGGAGTAGGTGGCCTACCCCTTTTCCAGGGGATCTTCCCAACCCAAGAATCGAACTGGGGTCTCCTGCAATGTAGGCAGATTCTTTACCAGCTGAGCTACTAGGGAAGCCCAGACTTTTACTTCATTTGGAATCTTATGGTTACTCTGGGCTTCCCAAGTGGTGCAGTGATAAAGAATCCGCGTGCCAACGCAGGAGACACAAGAGACGCTGGTTCGATTCCTGATCGGGAAGGTCCCTGGAGTAGGAAACGGTAAACCACTCCAGTATTCTTGCCTGGAAAAAATCCACAGACAGGAAGAACAAAGCGGGCTACAGTCCATGGGGTCGCAAAGAGTCGGACATGAATGAGCACACACACACCATGATGGCTACGCTACAAGCTGTTTAACAAATATCCTGGTTCAAACGAAGACTGAAGGGGAGCTGTTAACAACTTTATGTTGACACAGAGTGACCATTCTGGTATGAGCTACTATTTTATTTCATAATGGTCAAGACCATGGACTTGGGAACTAAACTGCCTAGGTTTACATCAGGACTCTCATCTACCAGCTATGTGACTTCCAGCAAATTCCTTTACTTTTCTGAGATTTCCTAGCCAGAAAAATTGAGATGATAATAGTACCAACCTCAAACAACTATTGTAAGAATTAAATTAGTTGATCTTTGTAAAGAACTTAGAATAATGCCTTAAACTTTCTAAGCACTATATAAGTCTTTATTACATAAAATAAACATAAAAACACCTCTGGCCAAATACTGAACTTTTGCCAATGCACTAAGCAGTGAGATGGAAAATCCAATTACAATGTGCTCCAAAGCTAATTAACCTTCAAATAAGATGTTTTATATCTATATATTATTATAAGAAATGCCTGCAGCAAGGAAACTACTTTTAAATAAATGCATTATTCCCTGTTTAGGAGATGTACACAAAAATATGTTAAATCTATCCAATGTACAGAAAACAAATATAAGGAGAATTTTGTCTGTTTATTATTAGATTCCATACATGTAGACAACCTCAGTTATCCTATTTGAGTAAACACAAATATAAAATAGTTCTTATACAATTTCACTTACCTACCTAAATTTAAGTCTCATGACACGAAAGATTGCATTTATCTCTGAAATTTAACAGGGTCATAATTTATCACTGCGAACTTTCATGAACTAGTTCTGTCAAGAAGAAAAATAAACACAGATCAAACCTAGAAACTACAAAATATGAATTTCTTTTATTTTACAATCTATTTTTAGTAATTAAAAAAAATACACAGTGATCAGCAAGAAAAAAGAAAATCACACAGCTATTTGTCAAAATCCCCACACCTCTAAAGAACTCACAAAGCAGGGAAAAAGAGAGCAATGGAAACAAAATGTGTCCACGGGCACACTCCATTATTCTTTAGCAGTTTTTTTCCCTTTCCTTTTTTCTTCTTTTTGGAGAACAGCCTACGTAGAAGGAACACTAATAACCTATTTCAGACATCTAAAACTGTAAAGCTTGCCTTAATCAAACTAAATTCTATTGCCTGGAGAATTCCATGGACAGAGGAACCTGGCGGGATACAGTCCATGGGGTTACAAAAAGTTGGACACGACTGAACAACTAATGCTAACATTGTCTAACATATCACTATATTAATGTTTCATGGATCTCTCTATTTTGTGTTCTGATGCCTATTAAAGTTCTATACCCATTCACAACACTATCCTTTAAAATCAGCCGTTAAAGCATTTTGTACCAGCCATATCCCAGAATGACTTTTAAGGTGGACAGGAAAATATTTAGACTATAGCAAGATACAATGAAAATGTTAATAGCCAAATGCGACATCTGATAAAACACAGCAGATAACCACACAGACCTTCTGTCTTCTTTCTCTCTCAAAACATATGCCAGTAAAGGGACAGAAAGTACACGCACCAGGACAAAAAGAAAGTTAGAAACATTTCAACAATGCTGGAGAAACAATTATAGGTGTGACAGGCTAGAAAGCTGCTGGTCAAGTGTCTGTCGGGGATACCAGTGAGATGTGAGCCACTTCCCACACGAAACTCTGACAGGTCAGGTTGACCAAGGAGAGAGACAGGAGTGGAACTGTCAGCAGGAGGGCTGGGTAAACTGAATCCCCCTTTATCCTCAGTCAGTGCAGCCAGGTTATTCTCTGGAGAAAATGACCTTTACAGCAGAAACCAACACAACACTATAAAGCAATTACCCTCCAATTAAAAATAAATAAATCCTTTTTTTAAAAAAAGGAAAATTACCTTTAGAGGCTTGAAGATCCGAGTTATTATGAAGGAAATAAGGCCTGAAAAACCAGGGCTGTAAGAGAGAGGGAGTGAAAACTTGCAAACAGAAAGACAGTAGGAGTCTCAGATTAACTCTCTTGATCTGCTCTCACACATGGGACTCAAATGCCCCATCTATGAGGTTGAGTCTCCTCTAGAAAAAGTCAATCTTTCTAAGAAAAAAGGCTTCACATACTGACAATTATGAGTCCGTGATGAAGCACCTTGCTTCCCACTTCATCACCATACAGCCAAAATAACCTGCCAATAAACTGTACACACAGAGGAGGGGTGCTAGTCAGCACTCAATCTTAAAAAACACTTGATAGAGGATGAAAACTACACACTTAAGAATGGCCTCCAACACATAAGGGCAACATACCGAAATAAACAGAGAAAAAAAGGGGGGGGCCTATGGACGTAACAAAGACATTGCACAGACAGAAGAATACCTTAAAAGCAGAAATTCTTTATTTAAAAATTATATTCAATATTGCCTAAGAATCATTTAAACAGACCCCCCCCAAAAGAACCTAAAATTAATATCTTCTCTATTAAATAGAGAAAGAAGAAATCATACAATAAGAACAGAATGCTATGTAGAAGGAATCATCCGTGACAAAGAAAGATATTTCTGATATTAAAAGTATAATTAATAACTAAAACTTTAAAACAAGATGTTGGAAAACTAGGACAAGGAAATCTCCCAGAAAGTAGAAACAAAAGAGAAAGGAACAGTAAATACAAGTGAATAAATAATAGTAGAATACCAATCCCATCATCCAGTAGATCCCAAGATCTAACAGAAGCTTCCTAAATTATAGGGAAATTTGAGAAAAGGCAATTAGTAAAGTAATAAAACCAAAAAATTCCCCAAACAGAAAGTCTGCAGACCTATCCTAGCACCAAATGTTGTTATAAGTCTTCAGATTCAAAGAACTCACCAAGGGCTCAGCATGAAGAAACAAAAGGAGACCTATAAGGGAAATCACTATGACATTGTACCACACCAGATTATAATAATATCCAAAGACCTCAAAAAGCTCTCAAAGGAAAAAAATATATGTCTGTAAACATACAGACTTATCTAACTAGAAATTACAATAACAGAGTTTTGAAAGTAAAAATGGAATCTGGAAGACAATACAGAACACTGATTTTTCAATTCTATAGGAAAGTATTATTTTCAACATAGAATTTTATTCCCAGCCAGACTATCATTTAAGTGTGAGAACAGGAATAAAGGGACCTTTAGCCATTTAAGGAACAAAACATTAGCGCCCCATATTCCTTTCCTTAGAAAACTATTGATTGAGTATTCTGCCAAACAAGAAAGCAGAAAGCATGGGATCTTGACGATCTTAAAGCAGCAATGATGGAAGAACCAGAATAACGGAGACTCTTGTTACCCAAAAGTGAGAGCTGTGGGACAGAAGTCTCTGAAAGCAGTTAATCACTTAAAAGAGGGGGGAAATTGTAAGGGTTTAGAAAAGTAACCAAATGGGCAACACAAGTCTTAACTATTAACTCAAACTGAAACAGAGTTGTACAAGAATGGCAACGTATCAGTCTACCACTGCACTGGACAGTAAATGCTAGTATAGTTCTCATAATGAAAATATACATCCCTTTTAAAATAAGAATGGTGACATAAGCTAAAAACCCTTGAGAAACAACATAAAAAGACCTGAATGTCATTGTCTTTATAGATTAAGAACTAGTAGAAGGAGAGAGAAAACCATAGGTGTACATGGAAAATAGGAAATTACTGGTTTTTTCTCACAATCAATGAATATTTAGGATGATTTCCCATTTTAATGCTGTGTACATACATTAGATATTTTTGTAAGTGATCCTTAAAACTATGTGAACCAGTGAGAGAGGGAAACGGGAATTGTTCAACAGATGTGAGTTTCTATTTGGCAAGATGAAAAGTCCTAGAGATCTGCTGAACAACAACTTAAGTAGAATTAACACAACTGAACTATACACTTTAAAAAAAAAGTTAAGATGGTTAAGCTTTATGTTACATGTTTTTTACCATAATTCAAAAGAAAATTAAATTTAAAAATAAGTGCAAGAGAAGATTTAAGTCAAAGGAAAAGCATTTCACATTTTCTAGACAACAAATTTGACAGTAGGCTTTTAAAAGCCATGATAACTGACATGATTCAGTGCCCACAGATTTTTTTTAAAACAGAGCCATTATTTTCAGGAAAATTATAACTAAATACTGACGTGTCTGTTCAGTCACTCAGTCACATCTGAGTTTTTGTGATCCCATGGACTGTAGCCTGCCAGGTTGCTCTGTCCATGGAACTTTCCAGGCAAGAATACTGCAGTAGCTTGCTATTTCCTTCTCCTGGGGATCTTCCCAACTCAGGGATCAAACCCACATCTCCTGCATTGCCAGGTGGATTCTTTGCCACGAGCTCTACGTGGGAAGCCCAAATGCTGATATAGGAAACAAGAAAAACTTATGCAAGGATTCCAACAAGATGATACAACAAAAGAATTATACAAACACAGCAATATGCCTCATTTATTTTAAAAGAATCTATTGGGAATAAAGAAATTTTTAATATATAATACCTATTTCAGAGAAATAAGTATTAAATGCCTACAGACCCCTCTCCCCTTGGCCCCGAAGATGAGGACAGTCCTGGTGCCCAGCAGTCCTGGGGCAGGAGGCAGAGGACAAGGAGGGCCCAGCCCCTTCCCCAGCACAGGCTCCAGCAGACAAAGTCTCATGCAGGCTCATCTGTCCACATCATTAGCCTACTGATGAGTTTAACACTAAATTTGGCACATGCAAAGTTGTTGGCTCCCAAGGAGTATCAACGTACAGTGTGCCAAAGCAGAGGTTGAATGAAAGTCAAAGTCTAAAAACTGAAATTTTCTCTTTAAAAGACTAATTTTCCCGTGTGGCTTACAAGCTAGTTGTGAATTAATATAAGAACAAAATTCCAAAAATATCTGAGCAACTGTGGCATCATTTTGGGATAAACACACAGCTATCCAACGTAGATTATCCTTGAAAGATAAGTCCCTAAAGATAAATATGCCATGGAATGTTTGGGTATATCTGCCTAAAATCAAACAAACAAAAAAAATCATTCTTGGCTTACCAGAAAGGAAACGTTAGAACAATGACATAAGGAAGCAAACTGGAAATATGTCTTCCTAAATATCTGCAATCGAGTGAATCTCTAAATCTTTAAAGGAATTCAAACCGTAAATGATGTTATTTCTCAAACTAGAGCACAACCTCTCATTTCCCCTTATATTTATCTTTTAATCGGAGGATAATCGCCTTACAATATTGTGTTGGTTTCTGGTGTACAACATCATGAACCAGTCATAACTATATATTTTATATATATAGTCTTTCTATGTATATCTGTATCCTCTTCCTCTAGAGCCTCCCTCCCCCCACCATCCCACCCCTACAGGTTATTACAGAGCACCAAGGTGGGCTCCCTGTATTATACAGCAGCTTCCTGCTGCTGCTGCTGCTGCTGCTAAGTCACGTCAATCGTGTCCGACTCTGTGCGACCCCATAGACGGCAGCCCACCAGGCTCCCCCGTCCCTGGGATTCTCCAGGCAAGAACACTGGAGTGGGTTGCCACTTCCTTCTGCAATGCGTGAAAGTGAAGTTGCTCAGTCGTGTCTCACTCAGCGACCCCATGGACTGCAGCCTTCCAGGCTCCTCCGTCCATGGGGTTTTCCAGGCGAGAGTACTGGAGTGGGGTGCCATTGCCTTCTCCAGCTTCCTGCTAACTATCTATTTTATACATGGTAGTGTACATACATCAATGCTACCTTCTCTTAAAAAGTGTTAAGAGAAAGTGTTAAGCTCTTAAAAAATGTTATTTTTTTAAGTAACCTGCAAGTGCAACAACACATATGCCATGGGATTCTATGTAGAAACCTGCATCTTTCCACATCAGAAATGAAACCGCTGAGCCGCTGCCCCACAACAATCCTAAAACGGATTGCCCACCAGTCTTTCAAAGGGTCCATTAACAGTAATCCCATCACTCAAGTTATATTCAGGCCCAGCACTTCAGTTCAGTTCAGTTCAGTCGCTCAGTTGTGTCTGACTCTTTGCAATCCCATGGACGTCAGGCCTCCCTGTCCATCACCAACTCCCGGAATCCACTCAAACCCATGTCCATCGAGTCGGTGATGCCATCCAACCATTTCATCCTCTGTTGTCCCCTTCTCCTACCCTCAATCTTTCCTAGCATCAGGGTCTTTTCAAATGAGTCAGCTCTTCACATCAGGTGGCCAAAGTACTGGAGTTTCAGCTTCAACGTCAGTCCTTCCAATGAAAATTCAGGACTGACTGCCTTTAGGATAGACTGGTTGGATCTCCCTGCAGTCCAAAGGAGTCTCAAGAGTCTTTTCTGACGCCACAGTTCAAAAGCATCAATTCTTCGATGCTCAGCTTTCTTTATAGTCCAACTCTCACATCCATACGTGACTACTGGAAAAACCATAGCCTTGACTAGATGGACCTTTGTTGGCAAAGTAATGCCTCTGCTTTTTAATATGCTGTCTAGGTTGGTCATAACTTTCCTTCCAAGGAACAAGCGTCTTTTAATTCCATGGCTCCAATCACCATCTGCAGTGATTTTGGAGCTCTAAAAAAATAAAGTCTGCCACTATTTCCACTGTTTTCCCATCTATCTGCCACGAAGTGATGGGACCAGATGCCATGATCTCAGTTTTCTGAATGTTGAGCTTTAAGCCAACTTTTTCACTCTCCTCTTTCACTTTTTTCAAGAGGCTCTTTAGTTCTTCTTCACTGTCTGCCCAGCACTTGGATCATTCTAATTTGATATCCAATCTGTTAGCAAATCCTGTTGACTTCACTTCCAAAGCAAATCAAGACCCCAACCATTTCTCAGTATCTCCAGAGCAGTCCCTCTAATTGGAAGGTGATGTGATCCACCATCGTCTTTACTCATTATTGAAGAAGCCTCTCAACTGGGCTCCTGCTGCTGCCTCCTTCTTTTCCCAGCAGAGCTTATGAAGTGATTCTTTCCAAATGGAAGCCAGGTCACTTTATTCTGCTCAAAAACTTCCAGGCTCCCTTGGGGTTCCACGGGTGAAGAATGTGCCTGCCAATGCAGAAGATGTGAGTTCGACCCTTGGCCAGGGAAAATCCCACGTGCCACGGGGCAGCGAGGCCGGTGAGCCACAACGGCGGAAGCCTGAGCTCTAGAGCCCCTGCTCTAGAACAGAAGCCGGTGCGCCGCAGAGGACCGCCCCGCTCACGGCCACCAGAGAGAGCCCATGGGGAGGCCAAGACCGGGGGCAGCCAAAAACAAATAAATAAACCTATTAAACCAAACCCTCTCCATGGCTTCTGATTTCATAGAGAATAAAAGTCAGGGTTACAGAGGCCAATAAGCCCTCTCTGCTGCTGCTGCTGCTAAGTCACTTCAGGCGTGTCCGACCCTGTGCGACCCCATAGATGGCAGTCTCGTGTAGCTTATTTTTCTGACCTCCTTCCCGCCATGTTTACTCTGTGCACCCACAACCGCCTCCCTTCTGTTCCCTCTGCCTGAAATACTCTTCCCTCAAGGAGCCACATGGCTCACTCCCTCATGGCCCTCAAATCACACTTCCTGTGACGTTTTCTTCAACCTTCCTAATTAAAATGACCAACTTTCCTATAGACTCCCTTGCTTCATTTCTCCCCATGGTATCTATGCCATCGGACAAACAAACTTTCCCTACGGGTTTATCATCTGCCTCCCTTCACAGCTCAGTCCCAGAAGGGCAGGGATTTCTGTCTGCTTTGCTCACTGCTGTAGCTTCATTCTTCAGCCCTGAGATACACACACTAGATGCTCAATAAATACCCAGGAATGAAGTAACTTCTACCTGCAAATCACCAAATTGCATGTGAGTGCAGGTAAGAGTTTTTTAAAAATATTTTCTAGTAAAGATTTCCCTGATAGTCCAGCGGTTTAAGACTCATACTCCCAACACAGGGGGCCTGGGTTCAATCCCTCATCACAGAAATAGATCCCACATGGCTCATCTATGACCTGGCACAGGGAAATAAATATTTTAAAATGTATTTTCAAGTAATTACTATCATGAATAAAAATAAAATAGAAGAATCACAGTACAGAGTGCACTGAGGACTTAAATCAGAGTTGAGCATCAAGAGAATCATGGTCACATTTACAAGCAAACTTAAAAGATTTTTTTCGGTTGTGCTTTTATTTGCTTACTTTCCAAAGTAATCTCTGTCAAAATAAGCTGTTACAAGTGTAATTATCTTAATGACCTTTTAATGCTCTTAAAACACTTATATGTGAAAATAATTATTTACAACTGAGCGGAAAATTCTATACGGTTGCCATTGTTCGTGTTTTCATTCCATATTAATTTCGTTTTAAACTAATGTATGTGATTGCTCCTGAAGTGACACACAGCTAAAGGCTTCTTTTTTCTGTAGCTGGAGAACGCCATCTGGCTCAACACGGGGGAAACCACACTAGTATATTGAATACTGCTATAAGTACAGTATTTAATGTTTGTAAAGGATTTCCTTCTAAGATAAAATAAATTAAATTGTGGTATTTTATCTAGTTCACTGAATAAATACTTTCTAAATGACAGTCACATACACAGCGACAGAAGTTAATACTATTAATAACAACACCAGGTACTTGTAAACATTTTACACGGATTGCCACATTTAATCTGTCACTCCCATTGTGCTCAGCCGACTCTTTGTGACCCCATGGACTGTAGCCCACCAGGCTCCTCTGTCCATGGGATTTCCTAGGCAAGAATACTGGAGTGGGTTGCTATTTCCTACTCCAGAGGGTCTTCCAGATGCTGGAATCAGGCCGCATCTCCTGAGTCTCCTGCATTGGCAGGTGGGTTCTGTACCATCTGGGAAGCCCATTTAATCTGTACAACGGTCCTTTGAGGTTAGGTAAGTACCACCGTTATCCCATTTTACAGATAAGGAAACGAGAGCACTGAAAAAGTAAGTTACTCTATTGGGATTCTTGTAGAGCTAGAATTCAAATTGGAACGCACCATAATTGGGGCTCGACACAGTGGTAAAGAGTCCCCGCCCCCAGCGCAGCAGAGGCAGGTTCAGTCCTGGCGTCAGTAAGATTCCCTGGAGAAGGAAATGGTGCCCACTCCAGTATTCCTGTCTGGGAAATCTCATGGACCAAGGAGTTAGTCCATGGGGTCACAAAAGAATTGAACATGACGTAGCAACCAAACAATAACTGACTCAAGTGAAGGTTAAATCTTCAGGTTGTTAGGCTTTTTAATATGATCACAAGAGACACGCTATCTCCACTTCTATGTCTATTTCTTATTTATTTCCTAAGGTGTCGTTATTGACTCCCATTCAGTCTGTATTCATCGGTCTATGACTGATCCCAGCTGTCAAAACCAGATATTGGATGTCCACAGGAAATCTGTGAAGCAAAAATTGTATTTAGTTCATTTTAGATGCAGGAAAGGGCACAGGAATGTGTTCAACATGTGGACTCCGACTGCTGTGTGATTAGCACGATCCAACCTGGATTTCTTGAATTTCCCTCCTAATACCTTCCTTGTGGCCTGAGTTTTTTAACTTTATACTTTATCATTCTAATACTGTTGGTATTGATTCAGGTGATACAGAGGAAAAAAAGACATCATAATTCTAAGTCATATTTCTCAGCTGTCAAGTCTGGTGACTTAAATCCAGTTATTTATTGACTGCCTTTTCTGCCCTTAAGCTACCAGCACTGTTCTTGTTGTTTTAGATTATCAGCAAAAGACGCCACTATTTTACTCTTTTATTTATCAGAGTATCTCAAAAATTGCTTTTTTTTTAAGCAAGTGACGTTTCCTTGTGACTAATAATGTCTTTCAAATTACTTGGAAGAAGTTAATTAGATTTTAGAGGTAAAATGCCATGCTCATATAACTGCCTCAATCCTTCTATAGGGACATGGGGAGAAGACCTGCCTGGTAACCAAGACACTCCAAAAACTTAGCACATGGATTCCCAGCCCATTACACATTTAGTTGTTAATATGTATCTAGACCCATCCTGGCTCTCACACATCATTGTTCCTTCCACTTTCAATATAATCCCGCTCATCTTTCCCTCTTGTCCAGAAAGCCCTCCTTTTCCAACCTTCTACTCAAATCTTCCACCTTCTACTCAAATCAAAGCCTTTTGCCCTCACAGTTTTTGTTTGAATTAGCCTCCCTCAACCTAAAAATACTATCCAATGACCTCTTCTTACCCAGCTTCTCCTTGAAACCCTTAACAATGGGTGATTAACATAACAGACTCATATTGAAAACGATTTTTTTGTTTGTTTACAGGGAAAAAAAAAAAAAGAACGCATTTCATTACTTAAATCTTCCTATTTCTCATGTATATTTTGCAGTCCACCCAGATCGTGGATTAAATACTGAAATCCATTTTTTAATCCATGATCCCTTCTGCTCTGATGTGAATGGTTTGATCTGGTTGCAAGTTAACATTTCTAAACTTTGTAAGTCACAGCTGCTGCTTAAAAAAAAAAAAATTCATTCACAATTAGCTCATGCATTCACTTGTGAGAGGCGACCATGATGAATGGATTTTTAAGTCTGTCTTCCTCNGTCCACAGGAAATCTGTGAAGCAAAAATTGTATTTAGTTCATTTTAGATGCAGGAAAGGGCACAGGAATGTGTTCAACATGTGGACTCCGACTGCTGTGTGATTAGCACGATCCAACCTGGATTTCTTGAATTTCCCTCCTAATACCTTCCTTGTGGCCTGAGTTTTTTAACTTTATACTTTATCATTCTAATACTGTTGGTATTGATTCAGGTGATACAGAGGAAAAAAAGACATCATAATTCTAAGTCATATTTCTCAGCTGTCAAGTCTGGTGACTTAAATCCAGTTATTTATTGACTGCCTTTTCTGCCCTTAAGCTACCAGCACTGTTCTTGTTGTTTTAGATTATCAGCAAAAGACGCCACTATTTTACTCTTTTATTTATCAGAGTATCTCAAAAATTGCTTTTTTTTTAAGCAAGTGACGTTTCCTTGTGACTAATAATGTCTTTCAAATTACTTGGAAGAAGTTAATTAGATTTTAGAGGTAAAATGCCATGCTCATATAACTGCCTCAATCCTTCTATAGGGACATGGGGAGAAGACCTGCCTGGTAACCAAGACACTCCAAAAACTTAGCACATGGATTCCCAGCCCATTACACATTTAGTTGTTAATATGTATCTAGACCCATCCTGGCTCTCACACATCATTGTTCCTTCCACTTTCAATATAATCCCGCTCATCTTTCCCTCTTGTCCAGAAAGCCCTCCTTTTCCAACCTTCTACTCAAATCTTCCACCTTCTACTCAAATCAAAGCCTTTTGCCCTCACAGTTTTTGTTTGAATTAGCCTCCCTCAACCTAAAAATACTATCCAATGACCTCTTCTTACCCAGCTTCTCCTTGAAACCCTTAACAATGGGTGATTAACATAACAGACTCATATTGAAAACGATTTTTTTGTTTGTTTACAGGGAAAAAAAAAAAAAGAACGCATTTCATTACTTAAATCTTCCTATTTCTCATGTATATTTTGCAGTCCACCCAGATCGTGGATTAAGAAATACTGAAATCCATTTTTTAATCCATGATCCCTTCTGCTCTGATGTGAATGGTTTGATCTGGTTGCAAGTTAACATTTCTAAACTTTGTAAGTCACAGCTGCTGCTTAAAAAAAAAAAAATTCATTCACAATTAGCTCATGCATTCACTTGTGAGAGGCGACCATGATGAATGGATTTTTAAGTCTGTCTTCCTCCCTCGTCTTTAGTTCGCAAACAGTTTGGTGTGTGGTTAGGGTATTTCATTTTCTCTTCTTCATACAATATAATGCAACTGCATTACTCACTTAAAATTCACTTTAAGCAAGACAGAATGTATAACACACAGAAGATTTTTATTGGAGACAATATTTCGCTGACTTTCTCAACAAATCCCTGTCTCAGGATTGATGGCTACTAGAAGCAATCTGAATTCATCATTTTCCCCAAAAACATTTTACTTGCACAAAACAATAATAGAAATCATTTTTATAACATCTTCTGCACTCCATATAATTATTTTGATCAATCCTCTTAGTTAATAAGATTTACCAGCACTCTTGAAGGAGAGGAGATACACTAAGAAACAAGAGAGTCCCCTTTTAATAAGCTGATGTTGACTTTGGCTTTTAACTGGGGCATTCTGGACAGCACACTTGCTTACAAACCATGTCTCCCAAAAGCTTCTCGAAGAAATAAACAACACCTATTATATCATTCATTCTTCACTAGTTAATTCTCCAAATTCATTCACATTAGGAGATAGCTGATATTTTGATCAAAAAGTCAAAGACAATTGAAAATGGAAACCATCCAGGACAAGTTTTCCCTGATTAAACTTGTTTGCAGAAAGGTACTTTGAAATCTTACCTGACTTGAGAAAGAAAACAAAATATTTATACAGGGGTAAAGGAACAAATATTTGGGAATTATAGAAAAATCAAATGAAAGAAACTACTGGAAACACTAAGAAAATGCAGAGAGAAACCTGTCAAAAACTAAAAATCATCATAACAGCAATTAACATTTGCTGAGAACTACAATGTGCCAGTTAAAAATCATCTCATTTAAACTTGAAAGTACTTTTAAGAAGCAGCTGCAACTATTATCTTAAATATGAGAAAGTCTGAGCAAGTAACTTGCCCAAAGACACACACTGTGCTCTACCGTCTATTAAAATTCGTATATAGACTAAAACAGTTTTCTTACAGACCAATATTAAAAGACAGAAAAGACAGCCGAGTACAAAGCACAATCAAGCTATCAAGAAAGGAGGCATAGAGTACCAGGGAGGAAATAAGAAATTCATAGTACCTACTCGAGGGAAACTAATACAAGCGAGGAACAAAGAAGAAAACAAATAATTGGAAAGATAACTTAGTTTTGAACAGAAAGACTTCGATATTCTTAATCCTTCCTAGTCAGTTTCTAAATTCAAGGAAATTCTAGTCAAACTCTCAGTATGAAATATTTTTTATTTTGAAAAAGAAATTCTAATAGTCATTGGAAGACTAAATGTATGATAAATGTATCAGCATGTTTTGGTAATTAAAAGAGAGGTACTGACACCAGCAGAAAAAGACAAATCAATGTGACATCACCAAGATACAGTCCAGATATGTACTGAAAATTAATTTATGTAACAGGGCTCTTCAAATGAGTGAGGCAAAGATGGATTATTCCATAAATGCGATTGAGACAAATGAAAAGCAATTTGAAATAGGTGGGTTTCTGCCTCAAACCTTATATTAAAATAAATGTCATATAACTAAAAAATATAAATGTAAAAATGAAATTATCAGAAAAAAAGAAGACAACCTTTTTCTTACATGGAGAAGGCAACAGCAACCCACTCCAGTACTCTTGCTTGGAAAATCCCATGGGCAGAGGAGCCTGATAGTGAAGGTAAAACTTCTATAAACATGATTCCAATACGGAAACCATAATAGGATTGATGGATATGATTCCCTGAAAATGCAAAAAAGTCTTCACATAACAAAAAATTATATAGATTTGAAGGAAAAATGATAGACTGGAAAAAATTATTTGCTACACAAATATGGCTGTAAAGATGGCTGTCCCTAGAAAAAGAACTAGCTCTTGAAATAATAAGAAAAAGTACTATTCCAATGGAAAAAATGGGTTAAGAACAGACTAGTCACATACACACCACTGCTACTAAGTCGCTTCAGTAGTGTCCGACTCTGCGCGACCCCACAGACGGCAGCCCACCAGGCTTCCCCGTCCCTGGTATTCTCCAGGCAAGACCACACTGGAGTGGGCTGCCATTTCCTTCTCCAATGCATGAAAGTGAAAAGTGAAATGAATTTGCTCAGTCATGGACTCCAGCCTTCCAGGCTTCTCTGTCCATGGGATTTTCCAGGCAAGAGTACTGGAGTAGGGTGCCATTGCCTT
>SJYA01006385.1:0-20996 GCA_006410615.1 Neotragus moschatus
TGGACATGACTGAGTGACTAACCCTTTCACTTTCTTTTTCTCCCTGAGCAAGAGGGAACCCTCCAGCAAACAGCCCTGGACTTGATCTGCCACATTCATTCTTCCCAGCTTACCAGCTCACTGGGCAGATTCTGGGCATGCTAGCCTCTGTCGTTACGTGAACCCATTCCTTGAAATTAGTTAATTAAAATAAAGAAACATATATTTGTATCCATGACATGTCTTCTCTCTTATTGTTTCTGTTTCTTTGGGAAAGTCTGGCTAATACCATTACATTCTTTCTAAATCTATTTCCAAAAACCTTCCGTGGCTCTGGGAAATGCATTGAAAGAAATTTCCACCCACTGGTACTTTCTCCTCCACTTCACAGAGGGTACAAGACTAAGCTTTAATCATTTGTCTTGGCCTCCAGCGCTCAGCACAGACCTGGTTCTATATAAACACTTACAAACTTCAAAAATGTGTAAATCAATGCCTAAATGATAGTCTTTTACAAAGTATGGTGCATATCCCATTGGTGATGAGATGGTTTAGGGGGTTACACACTTTTTGAACAGTTATACACAGTAGACGTTCCTTTACCCAATAGTCATCTCACTGAACTCTCGATTTTCTCAGTTTGTTTTTTTTTTAATTAAGCTATCTTAATGTTGGTTTTCTTTTTCTTTTTAGCAGTGGAATAGTTTTCTTGATGACTGTAGACATGTAAGGCTGGTTGGTACAATTCAGAAATATGAGTAACGGTATCCTGATTGGTGTGTGGTCTTCAATAATTACAAGGAGCTATTTGTATGTAATTGGAGAAGGAAATGGCACCCTACTCCAGTACTCTTGCCTGGAAAATCATGGGCGGAGGAGCCTGGTAGGCTGCAGTCCATGGGGTCGCTAAGAGTCGGACACGACTGAGCGACTTCACTTTCACTTTTCACTTTCATGCATTGGAGAAGGAAATGGCAACCCACTCCAGTGTGCTTGCCTGGAGAATCCCAGGGACGGGGGAGCCTGGTGGGCTGCCGTCTATGGGGTTGCACAGAGTCGGACACGACTGAAGCGACTTAGCAGCAGCAGCTGTTAATCCAGTAAGACTGCACTTATGAATCCATCATTTTTAGGATTGCTGGTAACCTGGGCATATTTTTTCCCAAATGACTTTGCCTCCTTGTGTCACAAGGCGCAATTCATTCGCATTCGCCTCAATAATAGCACCTTTGGTACCTATGAAGTGTTGCTTTTTAGAAATGACTATGAAAGCTTTTATCACTGCTATACCCTTAAGAGCCTAAGCTCTACGTTTTTGAAATTTTAGGGAGAGGGAGCCTATAATTTCAAGATACCTTAAATAGCAAAATTTGAACAAGTCTTCCAAGTGCCCTTCTTCATAAATCTATTTAGAATCAAGCTTAAAAATCACCACCAGCAAATCATTTTCATAGCCTGTATGGCAACTGAACTTTCTTCAATTTAATTTTTCAGCACTGCTTTATTATAAGACACAGGTGGCAAAAAATAATAAGCTATCTGTATTGTAAGCTGAACAGAATGAGAGTCATAGAGTAGATTTGCAGCAATCTCTTCTGAGGATAGCAAGAAAAAGAGACATTTCAACTGTTTCTTTTGATTTGCAGTCAAGTTGATGGAAACAAATAGTCCCAGGTCATTCACCTTAAAACCTAAATAAAGAAACATTTGGTCAACCAGGGATCTAGAATTGGTATAGAATTGGTATAGAATTTAGAGACTCAAGAAACAGTTTTCTATAACAGGTTAACCTGGGGTATCCTTTGTTGCTGCTGCTGCTGCTGCTGCCAAGTCATGTCCAACTCTGTGCGACCCCATAGACAGCAGCCCACCAGGCAAGAGCACTGGAGTGGGTTGCCATTTCCTTCTCTGGGGCATCCTCTAGCGCACATTAATGAAGTCTCCTTTATGTACGGTTGGGAAGGTCCCTGGAGGAGGAAATGGCAGCTCACTCCAGTATTCTTGCCTGGAGAATCCCATGGACAGAGGAGCCTGGTGGGCTACAGTCCATGGGGTCGCAAAAAGTCGGACACGTTTGAGGGCCTAATACTTGACTTTTTTGGTAAGAACACCCAAAGGTGTATACAATGGGGATGAGGGATTCCTCTTTACACCAAGGGCTGGCAGGCAAAAGGTGGCTTTCCGTCCAGGGTGTGTCACGTGGGCCTGCTTGAAACATAATCCTACTGGCCTAATGAATCATCCGATCCCATCACTTCATGGGAAATAGATGGGGAAACAGTGGAAACAGTGTCAGACTTTATTTTTCTGGGCTCCAAATTCACTGCAGAGAGTGATTGCAGCCGTGAAATTAAAAGACGCTTACTCCTTGGAAGAAAAATTAAGACCAACTTAGACAGCATATTCAAAAGCAGAGACATTACTTTGCCAACAAAGGTCCGGCTAGTCAAGGCTATGGTTTTTCCAGTGGTCACGTATGGATGTGAGAGTTGGACTGTGAAGAAGGCTGAGCGCCGAAGAATCATTGCTTTTGAACTGTGGTGTTGGAGAAGACTCTTGAGAGTCCCTTGGACTGCGAGGAGATCCAACCAGTCCATTCTGAAGGAGATCAGCCCTGGGATTTCTCTGGAAGGAATGATGCTAAAGCTGAAACTCCAGTACTTTGGCCACCTCATGTGAAGAGTTGACTCATTGGAAAAGACTCTGATGATGGGAGGGATTGGGGGCAGGAGGAGAAGGGGATGAGAGAGGATGAGATGGCTGGATGGCATCACCGACTAGATGGGCGTGAGTCTGAGTGAACTCCGGGAGTTGGTGATGGACAAGGAGGACTGGCGTGCTGCGATTTATGGGGTTGCAAAGAGTCAGACATGACTGAGCAACTGAACTGAACTAGAGTAAAGCCATGCCCAAAAATGCAGTGCTTGTAACCATCCTCTTCTAGGCTTCCTCCTCTGTCTTTCCATTCAAATAACTGTTCATACTTCTGTTTCTCCCCAGGAGAGAACTTTGGGCAGGGAGGCTTTCTTTTTCCCACTTTCTCATTTCAGTTTTGTCTAATCATGTTGGAAAGCACGTCAGCTTGAGACTGTCCCTCTCTGCCCAGTGGTTAAGTAGGCACTGTTCTCTGTGGCGTCTTTGCATCGTGCTATGGTTTGGTTGCTTCTCTTTCCATGCATCTTTTTCATGTGTATTTTCTCAGCATGGAGCTGTCTATGGTAGAGCTTAGCTTTCAGACCAATCATCTTTTTCACCTCCTTTCAACATTCATGAGCCTCTTGACCTTCCTTCTCTCCTCTTTTTCTCATGGTAATCCAAGTGATATCCACATGCTTCCCGTGTAACTCAGTACATTCATATATTCATTTTGTGGCACAGTGAGGGCAGCCCAGCCACCGGGTGCAGCCGCCAGAGCACAGAGGCTCTCGATTCGTGGGTTGCAGAGACCCAGGAGCAGACCCCGTGCCCGTCTCCATCAGTTTTGCTGATTGATATTTGCATCCCTAGGAATACTCACTCATCCACTCACAGGCTTCCCCTCACCAGGGCCACGGCATGCTCACCGAGAGGCCTCTGATCTTGTTCCCAAACCAGGCTGTGCCAACTTGGACATATGTGACTCCAGTAAATATCATGTAAATCAATGAAATATCAGTAGGAAAAGAAAAAAAAGCCCAAGTTATATGAAAATCAAGTTGAATGCCTTAAAGAAAGATGGCAAAGATAAATTGCTCAAAAATGATATCATAAATTTTGTCGTTGAGTTTGGTGGGCAGGAAAACAGCTGTAAAACCAGTAGGGAAAAGGAACAAAATCCTAGAAGGTTTCACACTCAAATTTATATCCAAGGGTCTGAATTCTCATCCCATTTTAAAGAATCTGAAATTCGGAAATTGTGGGCAATGCACTGTGGGTGAAGTTTATGCTGCTGCTGCTGCTAAGTCGCTTCAGTCATGTCTGACTCTGTGTAACCCCACTGATGGCAGCCCACCAGGCTCCCCCATCCCCGGAATTCTCCAGGCAAGAACACTGGAGTGGGTTGCCATTTCCTTCTCCAATGCATGAAAGTAAAAAGTGAAAGTGAAGTCACTCAGTCGTGTTCGACTCTTAGCGACCCCATGGACTGCAGCCCACCAGGCTCCTCCATCCATGGGATTTTCCAGGCAAGAGTACTGGAGTGGGGTGCTAGATACCATAAAATCCTGGTTAATTTATCTGTGCTGTGGAGAATTTTGCCCCCCCTCCACAAAAAAATATGCTAAAATCCTAACCTCTACTTCCTCAGAATGGGATCTTATTTGGAAATAGGGTCATTCCAGACATAATTAGTTAAACTAAGATGAGGTCATACCGGAGTAAGATGGGCTCCTAATCCGATATGACTGGTATCCTTATAATGGAATCTGGACACAGGAATTCATGGAGGAGAGATGAAAGGAGAGATTGGGATGATGCATGGGCGAGTCAAGGTTACCCAAGAGTGTCTGCAAACCATCAGAAGCTCAGAGAAGGCATGACCAGATTCTCACTCACGACCTTAAGGAAGAACCAATTCCGTTGACACCTTCATCTTGGACTCCTAACCTCCAGGCTCTCAGACGGCCTTTCTCTTGTTTAAGCTTCTCTCTCCATGGTACTCATTTAGGACAGCTCTAGGAGACCAACACAAGGCCACACTCAAAGAGAAGCCCATTGTTCACATGAAACAATATACGCATTTGGAGTTAGGATAAACTGCTTAGGATATGTATGTATCATTTTTAATACCTTGATTTAACTTGAATCTATTACCAATTCAACTATGAGACTCAGGGACGCAGGATAAAAGAGCTCTTTTTCTAGTTATCTTAATGCCAATTAGAAAAGCTTATACAAGCACATCAATCCATGGTTCTACAGACATTATTACGTGGTGCAAGGCTAAATAAAAATTTCATTTTCTTGGGCTCCAAAAATCTCTGCAGACAGTGACTGTGGCTATGAAATTAAAAGACACTTGCTCCCTGGAAGAAAAGTTATGGCAAACCTAGACAGCATTTCAAAAAGCAGAGATATCACTTTGCCAACAGAATATAGTCAAAGCTATGGTTTTTCCAGTAGTTGTGTACAGATGTGAGAGCTAGACCATAAAGAATACTGAATGCCAAAGAATCGATGCTTTCAAACTGTGGTGCCAGAGAAGACTCTTGAGAGTCCCTAGGACAGCAAGGAGATAAAGCAATCAAACCTAAAGGAAGTCAACCCTGAATATTGATTGAAAGGACTGATGCTGAAACTAAAGCTCCAATATTTTGGCCACCTGATGCAAAGAGCCGACTCATTGGGAAAGACGCTGATGCTGGGAAAGATTGAAGGCAAAAGGAGAAAGGGGCAGCAGAGGGTGAGATGGTTAGATAGCATCACTGACTCAATGGACATGAATCTGAGCAAACTCCGAGAGACAGTGGAGGACAGAGGAGCCTGGCGTGCTATAATCCACGGGGTTACAAAGAGTCGGGCCANGCTGATGCTGGGAAAGATTGAAGGCAAAAGGAGAAAGGGGCAGCAGAGGGTGAGATGGTTAGATAGCATCACTGACTCAATGGACATGAATCTGAGCAAACTCCGAGAGACAGTGGAGGACAGAGGAGCCTGGCGTGCTATAATCCACGGGGTTACAAAGAGTCGGGCCATACTTAGTCACTGAACAGCAACAATAGAAACCTACATAAGGAAAGTTATTTCTGCGACTCCTGGAAATAGTCTTACACAGAGACGTTATACAAGATCCTCTGGCTGGGGGAAACACTCATGAGGAGGAGCTTCACTTGGACATGTGACATCTCCTAGAAGCTGGAGCAAGTAACGTGACTGCTTTTTGAACATCTGTTACCTCATCGGGAAAAGGGATGTTAACAGCTGCTTCACTGGCTGTGAGAATTCAATGCGATGGTTTCTGTAACAGCAGCTAGAAGGCTGTATATGGTGGTAAACAAATGGAGAGAACGCAGTGAGCATGATGTCTAGCAGGAAGGAAAAGCACCACCATCACTGCCAAGCCTGCCCCCATAAGACATGCCCAAATTAGGAAACCGGGACAGGCAGAGAATCACCAGTGTTTACTCTCGGCAAAGCTTTGTAAAAGGCTTGGTCTTCCCATTTTAGCTGTAAGCGCTGCTTCCCGTTTGCCCTACATACATCAGCCTTGGCTGATCCACCGGCTGGAGGGAGACACGATAAGAGAGAGGAGGGGTTCCTTTGAGAGTATTTCTTGGAGGGAACTAACGAAGTCAAGCTTTCTTCACAGCCCAGTGACTGCTGTGCAGATCTGATGAGCTTAGGGCCAAAAGGACTTCCCTGCAGACTCTAAACAGAGAGTCTGATTCCCAGTGCTCTGGGGATGAATAACCAGCATGCATGTATTTAGCACCAACTGAATAGGATGGGTCTGCCCCACTGTGACATACGGGGTAGACCCCAGGAGAGAGCGGGGGTGTAAAGGGGTCTGTATGAACAAAGCACTAGGGCTGAAGGCGAAAAGAAAGGCTCCCTCTCCAGCAGAGGTCAAAACTCCTGGGGGCCCTGGGCCACATCTAGCCTATCAATGGGCTTCTCATTGGGTCAGCAGTGTGTCTCTGTTTCAATAAAACTAGTATTTATTTTTAATATATTGTGCTCATGCTTGACTCTTTGCGACCCCATGGACTGTAGCCCGCCAGGCTCCTCTGTCCATGGGATTCTCCAGGCAAGAATACTGGAGTGGGTAGCCCATTTCCTTCTTTGATCCCAACCCAGGGATCAAACTCATGTCTCCTACATTGCAGGCAGATTCTTTACCATCTGAACCACCACCAGGACAGTNATGGACTGTAGCCCGCCAGGCTCCTCTGTCCATGGGATTCTCCAGGCAAGAATACTGGAGTGGGTAGCCCATTTCCTTCTTTGATCCCAACCCAGGGATCAAACCCATGTCTCCTACATTGCAGGCAGATTCTTTACCATCTGAACCACCACCAGGACAGTCCAAGGCTAGAAGAATTTGAAAGTATGTGTTACCTCAGAAGATCCTCCCCTATCCTGACTGAAGTGGGAGAGTAACTACAGATTTTTAGATTTCCAAAGAGAATGGCTCAGATCAGGTTCAGCATCCCTGCTTTCGGAGAAAAGTATAAATTCACGTTCTTGGTGAACATACAGTGTTTGCCATAGTCCCCCTACTGTGAATCATCTGTTTAATCATTCACTCATTCATATAATAACTGAAGCTCTTGCTAGGCTCAAGGCGCTGTGCCAGCCTCTGGGATACAAAGATGAGAGATATAGCTTATACATCATTCTGTCTTCAGAGTGGATATTCCATGTATGTGGTTACAGGAATTGTTGAATGCAGGAATATGCAAATCATGGATGAAAATGAATGCGTGCACAGTGCATACAGGGCAGCTGTGAATCCTATGCAGAGTGCACACTGCACAGGGCTCCCAGCTGAGGGAGTAAGTGAGGACTGGGGTACAGGCTCCAAGCCAACGACCAAGCCAGGCTATGGGAACCGCGAGCACTGCCTTCTCCTAACCTTCCAACAATACCGTAGGGGAGAGCAGAGGCTCTGAACACATTCATGCTTGAAGGAGAAAGGAAGAGAGGGGAACGAAGTATGCCGGAGCCTCTCTCGGGGCTTCCCTGGAGCTCAGCTGGTGAAGAATCCACCTGCAGTGCAGGAGACCCTGGTTCGATTCCTGGGCTGGAAAGATCCCCTGGAGGAGGGATAGGCTACCCACCCCAGTGTTCTTGGGCTTCCCTGGTGGCTCAGCCAGTAAAGAGTCTGCCTGCAATGCAGGAAACTTGGGTTCAGTCCNGGGGCTTCCCTGGAGCTCAGCTGGTGAAGAATCCACCTGCAGTGCAGGAGACCCTGGTTCGATTCCTGGGCTGGAAAGATCCCCTGGAGGAGGGATAGGCTACCCACCCCAGTGTTCTTGGGCTTCCCTGGTGGCTCAGCCAGTAAAGAGTCTGCCTGCAATGCAGGAAACTTGGGTTCAGTCCCTGGGTTGGGAAGATTCCCTACTCGGGAAGAGTATCTAGACTACCGAAGGAGAATGGCAAACTCATAAAGAAATTCTGTCTCTACATCTCTAAATGCAGCAGCATAAGGGTAGCCAAGAGCCACTCTGGCCTGTGTGTAGAGGGTCAGAGAAGGCCTGCAAAAGATGGAGAATGATGACTGAGTAGCTCTGATGGGCGGACAAGAGGGCGAGGGTGTTCAAAGAAGAGGGAACAGCATGGGCAAGCAAGCTGGAGGGCTGGCAGTTTAGAAGGATTAGAGGTCCCAAAGAACACTCTCACTTCGGACACCAGCTACAAGCGATGGGCTCCCCTAAACCATCCTCCTCTTTGATAATTTGGTAGTAAAACTCACAGAACTCTCTGAAAGCAGTTATACTCGCAGTTGTGTCCTTCAGAGTGCAAGGATACAGGTGAAAATCAGCCAAGGGAAGGGGANGGTCCCAAAGAACACTCTCACTTCGGACACCAGCTACAAGCGATGGGCTCCCCTAAACCATCCTCCTCTTTGATAATTTGGTAGTAAAACTCACAGAACTCTCTGAAAGCAGTTATACTCGCAGTTGTGTCCTTCAGAGTGCAAGGATACAGGTGAAAATCAGCCAAGGGAAGGGGAATGCAGGACAGGCTCTAGGAGGTTTCCAAGGGCTAGAGGCCAGTTTCCTCTCCCGGCAGAGTCGTCCGGACGGTGCTCACCTCTCCCAGGAATGTGTGTCAGCACACACAAAGGACTTCCAACAAGGGAAGCTTAATGGAGCCTTGGTGTCCAGAGTTTTACTGGGCCTCAGTCACAGACACGACTGACCATCGTCTCCAGCCCAAAGAGACGGGGGAGCTGAAAACCCAAAGCCTTCATCCGCAGTCACATTATTAGCACAGACCATCTGGTACGCTCCAAGCCCCACTCTCCGCAAAGACACTCTTGTCAGGCAGGACCTTCCAAAGACCTTGAGGTCAGCTCCAGGAGCCAAAGGCAAAGCCCAGACTTACCTCTGGGCAAGACTCCTTTTCTGCATAGTCTTACATGGTTGGAATGTAAGGCAGGAGGGTGGGAGGTGGCTTTAAGGGAGGAAGCTAGAAAGACACCTTGGAGCAAGATTGCAAAGGACATGACTAAAACTGTGGGCTTCGGTAGCTGAGGAAGGAAAGACGGAAACCTCTCCACTACAGAGAATCACTTTTCCTGCATTATTTCATCTGGTCCTCCAACAAGCTGACCACCCTCCTGAGGCTCAGAGACATAAAATGGCTGAAATCAAGACTAGACAAGCCCGNACTAAAACTGTGGGCTTCGGTAGCTGAGGAAGGAAAGACGGAAACCTCTCCACTACAGAGAATCACTTTTCCTGCATTATTTCATCTGGTCCTCCAACAAGCTGACCACCCTCCTGAGGCTCAGAGACATAAAATGGCTGAAATCAAGACTAGACAAGCCCGGATTTGAACTCCGTCCACACCAGCTGTATCCAATCAACATATATTAATATTTGCTCAATATCTACTACGTGCCAGGCTCTGCAATGCAGGAGACCTGGGTTCAATCCCTGGGTCGGGAAGATCCCCTGAAGAAGGAAATGGCAACCCACTCCACTATTCTTGCCTGGAAAATCCTGTGGATGAAGGAGCCTGATGGGCTACATTCCACGGGGTCGTAAAGAGTCGGACACGACTGAGCAACTTCTCTCTCTGTTATGCTAGATAAACAATGGTAATAAAATAGCCACAGCCGGTGCCCCCCTGGGGCATCAAGCACACAAGTGAGATTAAGCTCTTACCCTACAAACAAAGGTGTGTGCTTAGTCACTCAGTCATGTCCGACTTTGTGAACCTATGGACTATAGCCGGCCAGGCTCCTCTGTCCATGGGATTTTTTTAAGGTAAGAATACTGGAGTGGGTTGCCATTTCCTCATCCAGGGGATCTTTCCAACTGGGAGATCGAACTTGCATCTCCTGATTCTCCCGCAGGTGAACTCTTTACCACTGAGCCTTGGGGGAAGCACAAATTGACTCTCCTTATTAGCTGTGATAAACACCGTGAAAGAGACTAGCAGTGACAATTGATGGAGACCGAGGTGGTCAGAGAAGGCCTCTCTAGTGAGTGGTGTCCAGGCCGATACCTGAAGGAGGACTCAGAGCTGAGCAGGTGGAGAGTGCCTGATGGAGGGCAGCCAAACTTTCCTAGTCCATCCTGTTCTTCCCCTGAGAGCAGAGTTAGTCTCACTTAAAAGAATCCAGGGTAACTGAATTAGAAAAAAGTCATCAGCAATTTCTGATGAAATAACTGCTTCAGGCGAGTTTCATCATTAAATATTAAAACTATGAGGTGGAAGGTTTTGAAGGGATAGAGCAATACTTTGATTAAAAGTGAAAGTACGTTTGCAATGAAGGGCTCTGACAACCATCACCTTAATCAAATTAACAATGTAACAGATGGGACAAATGACATGATAGCCTCATCCATGAAATATTCTTGCCAAAAGGCTTTAGCCTAAATATAACTATTAAGCCAAAATCCTTAACCTCAAATTTATAAGAAAAACAAAAAGAATGAAGAAACAATCAGATAATCTCCTAAAAATCTGTGTCATTTTTAAAAAGTGGCGGTCACGTTCTGAAACAACAGAGATTCGAGAATAAAGGTATGAAACTTGAATGGATCTTGGTTCAAAGAAAACACAGCTGAAAGGAGTTGGAGGACAATTAAGCCTGAATATTAGATGATTTTAGAAGTTGAGTTAATTTTTTAAATGTAAGGAAGTCATGATTAAGGAAAATGTCTATTTTTAGGATGTACATAAAGGAAGCAGTTATGGAAATAAATGTTGCTGGGAAAACTGGGCAGCTATGTGTAAAAAAAAAATAAAGTTAACTCTAACACTAGACACAAAAATAAGCTCAAAATGAATTAAAGACCTAAATGTAAGATGGGATACTATAAAACTCCTAGAGGAAGCAGAGGCCTAAGACTCTCTGACATACCTAGCAGCAACGACTGTTTCTATCCGTCTCCCAGAACAATGGAAATGAAAACAAAAATAAACAAATGGCATCTACTTAAACTCAAAAGTGTTTGCACAGCAAAGCAAACAATAAAAAGACAGCCCACAAATTGAGAGAAAATATTTCCTAATGATGAGACCGGCAGCGATCAGTCTCCAAAATCCATAGCTCATGACATTTAACAGCGTCAAAACAAACAACCCAATCAAAAAGTGCACAGAAGACCTAAGAAGACATTTCTCCAAAGAAGACACACAGATGGCCAATATGCTGCACTCAGTCACTTCAGTCATGTCTGTGACCCCATGGACTATAGCCTGCCAGGCTCCTCTGTCCATAGCATTCTCCAGGCAAGAGTACTGGAGTGGGTTGCCATGCCCTCCTCCAGGATCTTCCCAACCCAATCTTCAAAACTGTGTCTCTTCCACCTCTTGTATTGGGAGGTGGGTTCTTTACCACTAGGGCCACCTGGGAAGCCCACAGATGGCCAACAGGCACGTGAAGAGATACTCAGCATCACTAATTATTAGAGAAATGCAAACCAAAGCTACAAGGAGATATTACCTCACACCAGTCAAAACAGCTATCACCAAAAAAAATCCACAAACAATAAGCGCTGGAGAGGGTGTGGAGAGAAGGGAACCCACCTACGCTACTGGTGGGAATGTAAATTGATACAGCCACTATGGAGAACCATATGGAGGTTCCTCAAAAAGCTAAAAATAGAGCTACAGCGTGATCCTTCAATCTCACTCCTGGGCATACCTCCAGAGAAAAACATGATCCCAAAGGATATATGCACCCCAGTGTTCATTGCGGCACTGTTTACAATAGCTAAAACATGGAAGCAACCTAAATGTCCATCATCAGAGAAATAAAGAAGATGTGCAATGGAATATCACTCAGCCAAAAAACAGCAACAAAATAATGCCATTTGTAGCAACATGGATGGAACCAGACGTTGCCATGCTGAGTGAAATAAATCAGAGAAGGAGAGATATTGTATGACATCCCTTATACAGGGAATCCAAAAATAAATGATACAAATAAACTCACAAAACAAAAACAGACACACAGAAGGGGAAGGATGGAGGGGATAGTTGTGGAGTTCGGATGGACGTGTACACACTGCTGTATTTTAAATGGTTAACCAACAAGGACCTACTTTATAGTACATGGAACTCTGCAATGGCACCCTACTCCAGTGCTCTTGCCTGGAAAATCCCATGGGTGGAGGAGCCTGGTAGGCTGCAGTCCATGGGGTCGCGAAGAGTCGGACACGACTGAGTGACTTCACTTTCACTTTTCACTTTCATGCACTGGAGAAGGAAATGGCACCCCACTCCAGTACTCTTGCCTGGAGAATCCCAGGGAAAAGGGGAGCCTGGTGGGCTGCCGTCTATGAGGTCCCACAGAGTCGGACACGACTGAAGCCACTTGGCAGCAGCAGCAGCATAGCACATGGAACTCTACTTAAGGTTGTATGGCAGCCTGGATGGGAGGGGAGTTTGGGGGAGAGTATATACATGTATATGTATGGCTGTGTCCCTCTCCTGTTCACCTGAAACTGTTATAACATTGTCAATTGTCTGTACTCCCCTACAAAATAATAAGTTCTTTTTTAAAGCATCCTGATGTTCACAGCTGATTTTAGAGGAGTTTATATATATAAAAGAAACATGAAAAGCGTTTTTTAAAAATTTTAAATTTTTGTTAACTATTCAGGTGATCATTGTAATATTTGAAATTTTTCACAATAAAGATTTGGGGGTAGAGAAATATAAGGAGTTCAGGTATATGTCATGGATCATCTGCCAACACTAGGAGACCCCAAAACATCCACCAGAGCCCTTTCTAAGAAACCAAGCCTCTGGTTAGGCTGCCGGCTCAGTCTGGAACTTCCATTCAGAGCTTTGTTTTCACGCCCCATTGACAAGAACCATAGGCCTAGTCATGGCAGGCCTGTCCATAAGAAAAGCATATCTGTTGCTTCTACCCCCTCTCTGCCTTCCAGGCACAAGCATCATGAAGAACATTGTAAGCCACAGAGTAATTCACTCTTCCTCCCCCTTGATCATTTAATGTGGATAAGACTGACCTAAACCAAGCTCCCCAAGGAGACCCTGCTGGCAAGTTACCAATTTGATCCAAAGATTCAATGGGATAAAGTTTTCTCTTCATCCAAGAGAAACAAGGAGAAGCCCTCTCTTTTTCCTGCTGGACACTAATGAAGAGAGATGTAGTCCCAGAAGCTTCTGGTCACCATCATGGGACCATGACTGAGAAGAAGGCTGCCTGAGACCAGACACTCTCCAAGGATCTAAGAGATGGAGCATCTCAACCTGCCAGGCCCCAGATCTTGCTACCTTGTGAAACTACGTGTCCCTGGACTGTTCACTAAAACAACTCAGTACAGCTTCTAAGCCGGTTTAGTTTGGATATCCTGCCTTGGCCACATGAATAGTTCAAACCAGGACAGCAAGAAGTGAGCCAACTGGGGCTATTACAGAAAACAGCTGTGGCCGCCATATTCGCACCCGGCTGATGGACGAGCAGTCCCTGAATGACTCGGTTTCACGGTCCTCCGCTTACCCGCCACACACCAGCGGCCTTCTCTGCCAGGGTACATTTCGAAACAGACTCCCTGCTGCATTTTGAAGCATGCTGTTTTTCTTCCAAAGGTGAGAGACTCTACTTTGGAAGTTGCATCAGGGAATTTGGAAGTGTCCATGAATTATTCAAGCTCATCAGGATAATGAGCCAGTTTCTCAATGGTCTGCTCCAGTCCCATCTATTTCCCCCTCTGGAGCTCCATCTCGTCTTCCCTTGCCTCCCTTGCTCTCCTACGGCGGGCTTTGGAGTCAGCAAGTTGCTTTACCTCTAAGCTTCAGCTTCCTAATCAATAAAGCACGAATAGGAGTCGTCACTCCACAGTGCAGAAGTGAGGATAACATGAGATTAAACAAGAGAAGACGTGCTCAAAGGCAGTGTGCTCAGCTTTTCTTCTCTGTCCTTCTCTCATATAGCACTCCGCTTTACTCTAAGGGCCCCACGCCCTGCCAGCCTTCAGGGGCCACACTTTTCATCACNTAGAGAAATATAAGGAGTTCAGGTATATATCATGGATCATCTGCCAACACTAGGAGACCCCAAAACATCCACCAGAGCCCTTTCTAAGAAACCAAGCCTCTGGTTAGGCTGCCGGCTCAGTCTGGAACTTCCATTCAGAGCTTTGTTTTCACGCCCCATTGACAAGAACCATAGGCCTAGTCATGGCAGGCCTGTCCATAAGAAAAGCATATCTGTTGCTTCTACCCCCTCTCTGCCTTCCAGGCACAAGCATCATGAAGAACATTGTAAGCCACAGAGTAATTCACTCTTCCTCCCCCTTGATCATTTAATGTGGATAAGACTGACCTAAACCAAGCTCCCCAAGGAGACCCTGCTGGCAAGTTACCAATTTGATCCAAAGATTCAATGGGATAAAGTTTTCTCTTCATCCAAGAGAAACAAGGAGAAGCCCTCTCTTTTTCCTGCTGGACACTAATGAAGAGAGATGTAGTCCCAGAAGCTTCTGGTCACCATCATGGGACCATGACTGAGAAGAAGGCTGCCTGAGACCAGACACTCTCCAAGGATCTAAGAGATGGAGCATCTCAACCTGCCAGGCCCCAGATCTTGCTACCTTGTGAAACTACGTGTCCCTGGACTGTTCACTAAAACAACTCAGTACAGCTTCTAAGCCGGTTTAGTTTGGATATCCTGCCTTGGCCACATGAATAGTTCAAACCAGGACAGCAAGAAGTGAGCCAACTGGGGCTATTACAGAAAACAGCTGTGGCCGCCATATTCGCACCCGGCTGATGGACGAGCAGTCCCTGAATGACTCGGTTTCACGGTCCTCCGCTTACCCGCCACACACCAGCGGCCTTCTCTGCCAGGGTACATTTCGAAACAGACTCCCTGCTGCATTTTGAAGCATGCTGTTTTTCTTCCAAAGGTGAGAGACTCTACTTTGGAAGTTGCATCAGGGAATTTGGAAGTGTCCATGAATTATTCAAGCTCATCAGGATAATGAGCCAGTTTCTCAATGGTCTGCTCCAGTCCCATCTATTTCCCCCTCTGGAGCTCCATCTCGTCTTCCCTTGCCTCCCTTGCTCTCCTACGGCGGGCTTTGGAGTCAGCAAGTTGCTTTACCTCTAAGCTTCAGCTTCCTAATCAATAAAGCACGAATAGGAATCGTCACTCCACAGTGCAGAAGTGAGGATAACATGAGATTAAACAAGAGAAGACGTGCTCAAAGGCAGTGTGCTCAGCTTTTCTTCTCTGTCCTTCTCTCATATAGCACTCCGCTTTACTCTAAGGGCCCCACGCCCTGCCAGCCTTCAGGGGCCACACTTTTCATCACATAACTACCAGGCAAAGTAACCCAAGTTCCTATCCTCTTGGACCACAGGAAAGTCAGCCTCCTTCTCAAAACTTCTGAGGGTTCTCTGACCACGATCGTCCCTTATTTGCACTCACCAGTGTACCTTCTCTCTCTCCCCTCTGCCCCAGATCGGGTGGCCCCTTCTCCCAGGTGTGGAGAAACCAGACTCTCCCATCATGTGCTGGAAGCAGCATCAAGACAGGGCTTCTGGGCCCTTTGGTGCTTGCACATTTGCACGCTAAGTCACCTCAGTCGTGTCCAACCCTTTGCGACCCTGTGGGCTGTAGCCTGCCAGGCTCCCCTGTCCACGAGATTCTCCAGGCAAGAATACTGGAGTGGGTTGCCATTTTCTTCTCCAAGGGATATTCCTGACCCAGGGATCAAACCTGCGTCTCTTAGATTGGCAGGCAGATTCTTTACCACTAGTGCCACCTGGGAAGCCCCCTTTGGTGTTTTCTCAAGACTGGGTTTCCCTGGTGGCTCAGATGGTAAAGAATCTGGAAGACTTGGGTTCAATCCCTGGGTCGCAAAGATTCTGGAGAAGGGCACGGGCACCCACTCCAGTATTCTTACCTGGAGAATTCCATGGACAGAAGAACCTGGCGGGCTACAGTCCATGGGGTCGTAAAAGAGACGGACACAACTGAGTGACTAATACTAAGGCTATTACAGGCAAATTTCAATGCAAAACAACAGTATTGATATCTGAAATTATTAACACACATACACAAAAGGGCATGGAGTTAAACAGTGATGCTTCCTCATACTTCTGTTTCCTACCCTCAAAGGAACCTTGGCTTTTAGTCCCTTATGTATCTTCCCAGATAATCTGTGGCTTTACAAGGATATTTTTTCCAGAAAATAAAGATTGATATTTAATATTATAAACCAGGGCTCTGGAGCCGAGAAGTTCAAGTGCACAGCTATGTCTCTCCGTGGTCCAGCCTGCTGCCACTGTGCAGAGTCCCACTCCCACCCAGAACCTAGACCTCTCTCAGATTCTCCCCTTCTCATAGCCCTGAGCCTCAACACTTCTCCCATAGCCAGCTAACAACCCACAATTGCTTCTTCATCTCCAGAGTAGCCGGATCTCACCTATACACTGCGAAAGCCCATGAAGACATCTTCCCAACAAACAGCTCTGATTTGAGCCAATCACACCCCGCCTCTCCAGCCGCCGATACAAATGCAGCAGCTGGTGGAAGAGTCCCTACTGTTTTATTAGGTTAGTCCCCACTGCATGGTGGTTTTCTGTTGGATGAACTAGTTTCAGCAAACATTGCATGGCTGGTTCTCCCATCTACCCAGTTTTTGGTCCAGAGGCATTGACTGGGTGTGAAGGATGCTCATCATCTCCAGGGAGCCTTGTGAGTGGACACTACCAGCCCCACTTTACAGGTGGGCTAATGGGGCTCTGAGAGGCTGAAAGACCCACCTAACCCCAGAACAGGTATCCAGTCTCCAACTCACACGCTGTGACTGATGCAACCATAGCCCTGCCTCTCCCGTCCCCCTTCATTCCCCAGGACTGACTCCACAAGATAATTAAATTGCTCCCCTAACTACCAGCTAGGAAACTTGCAGGTCAAGTTTAGAGGGGAGACAAGAAAAGGAGCAGACCTAACACTGGAGGCTCAGGCATCAGGTGCCCTGAGCTCGCAGCAGCAATGAGAAAGGATCCGAGGAGAGTCTGAGTTACACAGTGCACTGGAGCAGACAGCGTGCACGTGGAGCGGGCTGAAGTGGGTGCACACTCTCCCAGGGCCGTCAAGACCAGGTCCTGGTCCACCTCTCAGCTCTCATCTCCTGGGCTGACAGCCTTCTCTCTTCATTCCCAGCCAGTGCAGCTCTCTCCTAGAGGGCCCCTAGACACCATTCTGCGAACTTGAGCCATTCTGCAAGCCTCCACGCCTTGCCCATGCTGATTCTTCTGTCCAAAGCTTCTTCCCATGTCTCCTCTTGAACATCAGACTTCCAAAACCCAGCTTAAGACACCTCACCTATGACTCTTGTCATTTCTCCACCCCACACTTACCCACCCAGCTGGCTCCGGAGGGATCTAGAAGGGAGGGAATCTGCTATTGCTAAACCTACAAGGAAGGCTAACAATGCAAGCCAGTTTTATTGCAAGTATAATACATGTAAATTGTAATCTGATCTCATCATCTCATAGTTGGTAGAGCGTGACAACAGGGAGAGAACAATTATAATCATAATTAATTATGAGGGAGACTGAAGAGGTTTTTGAATATGAAACGCTCCTGATACTCTGAGGTAAGCTCTACTGAGATTCCACATGTTTAAATGCAAGAGGACACGCAAGGCATCATGTAGGGTAAATTTCCTTGTTTTTCTTAGTATTAGTACTAGCAGTAGTTGTGGCAACAATACCTTATGCTTGCAAGCTCCCAAATTTGTCACTTAGGTTTTCTTTAGTCCTTCTTATCTGTGAGTGTCATTGAGGTCAGTGAGAACAGTGATGATTCCAACTGCCTTGGCTCATCCGCACCACAGCTGGCAAGTGAGCACCCGCCCCCAGCAAAGTCCCCACCCCCCGGCCTTCTAGAAGGCCCCAGCCGACCCTCCTGCACGTTCCCATTCCAGCTCTGTTCCTGTCAGTTCTGCAGTCTCTCTGCTCTCCCACCAGGCACCCTAGTTCACGCCGTGGAAATAGCTCCTCAAGCTCACGTCTCCACGGGCACCACCGCCGGTTTCTGCAGTGCTCTGATGAGCACAGAAATCCGCCCTCCCCGAAGCCTGCCTTGCGGTCTTCCGTGTTTGCCTGCGCGTAGCAGCCATGTAGACTGTGCGTTGGACCCAGAGGCTCCCGCTGGGGCTGCTCCATCTCTTTGCTTGCCCTCTGGGTACCATCTTCCTGTCTCCTCGGGCCGCTTTGGAAAGTGACTCTCCAGGGTGACGGCGGCAGGAGCTGCGGACTCTTCCTCAGGCCCAGGCTGGCGGCTGGCGGCTGCTCTATCACTGCAGCCCTGCTCCAGGGCACAGGGCTGTTCCTCCCTGGCCAGATCAGTCTGCTGCCCAGTAGAGATACCTGAAACTCACTCCGGGTCAAAGGCCACAAGAATGCACCGCCAAGTGGAACAGAATGGCTCCCTCTCTTTGGATGAGAAAGGGACCCCTCCTAGAGCTGCCAGGACCCCAGGATGTTCCCTTGACAACTGTGAATGCTCCTCCTCCTTGATTCACTAGAGGGTGAGCATTTTCACACAGACCCAGGCAGCCAGGCCAAGGGCATGTGGAGTAGGACGTATCTTGCTGCACAGTCTACTTAAGAGCCTCACTTCCCTCTGATGACTAAGACTTGGTTATTAGGCAACCACTTCGGCCACCCATGGTACTTTCCCCCCTTAGGATCAGTTCTCTGTCAGCCCCCGACACATAATCAGGCAGGTCCCATCAACTCACCCAAGCTGGCACAGGGACAACTGAGCTCCCACTGGGATAATCCTATCAAACACTGCACGCCTGTTAAGTCACTTCAGTGTATCTGATTCTTTGTGATGCCATGGACTGTAGCCAACCAGGCTCCTCTGTCCACGGGGATTCTCCAGGCAATACTGGAGTGCATTGCCATTCCCTTCTCCTGGGGATCTTCCCAACCCAGGGATCGAAACTGCATTACTTATATCTCCTGCATTGGCAGGCAGTACCTTCAATCATTTTTCACTAATTGCACTGTCTGGGCCCTGGGAAGATGCAGTTCGGCACACACTTCACAGAATCAGCCTTAAGAAGCTACAGGTGCCTAAACCAGGACTTTGCAGGCAGTGAGGCGGAGTTGGGTAACCCAGAGCCAGCCTTCTTGCCCAGGCTTTGTGACTCCAAGAAGAGGTTCCCTCCGAAGGCCCCCAAACCATTCTCTTTAACAGAAGGTGTCACTAAACCAGGAAATGGACTTTACCTTCACTGTCTGTGTTTCGGCTTCTGCCCAATTTCTTGAATCTGAGGGAATTCTGCAAGGATAAGGATCGCTTTAAGCAACTAGATGAGTCAAGGAGCATTTGAAAGTAAAATGTGAATTTGGGCTCAGATACAAGTATTAGTCTCTAATCTTCAAAGCACAAAATTTGCAAAGAGCCTATAGGATTGGTGGGGAAGTGGAGTCAGCAATGCAAACATGGACTCCAGGTGGGATCTGAGGCCAAGCTTGGAACTTAGCATGGTGCTAGGCTAGAGTACCAATGCACATTGTGAATGGAATGTTCATTTCCATTATTCAAACAAGGATGGCTACCCTCCACAGGGCTTTGCATTATACAGTCTGAACTATTTTCTGGGCCAGGCCCTGTGCCCAGCATTTATGTTACAGACATGAGCCAACCATGATTTCAGTCCTCAGGATCACAAGATCACAAACACAGAGGCAATCACCAATAGAAAGGACATGGCTGCTACTAGCTGAGAGCTTCTGAATCCAGGTGCCATGCCAGGTGACCTTGCTTGCATGGTCTCATTTAACCTCTACAACCTTGCAAGGAGGTTCTGTTATACCCCCATTCACAGCTGCTGCTGCTGCTGCTGCTGCTAAGTCGCTTCAGTCGTGTCCAACTCTGTGCAACCCCATAGATGGCAGCCCACCAGGCTCCACCATCCCTGGGATTCTCCAGGCAAGAACACTGGAGTGGGTTGCCATTTCCTTCTCCAATGCATGGAAGTGAAAAGTGAAAGTGAAGTCGCTTAGTCGAGTCCGACTCTTCGAGACCCCGTGGACTGCAGCCCACAGTCTCCTCCATCCACGGGATTTTCCAGGCAAGAGTACTGGAGTGGGCTGCCATTGCCTTCTCCACCCATTCACAGAGAGGGAACTAATTCTGAGAGGGATGCCGTAATATCCTACACAAACTTGCACAGCCAACGGGAAGGGAATGTGGGTCCATCTGAGGAGTCCTGACCTGTGTCCATCTGACCTCAAAATCCATGTTAATCTTATCATCTTAATCACTGTTGTGGCGTAATCACAAAACAGCATGTCAAGTGCTGTATCAGAGGGTTGCACATGGGAGAGCAAGGCGCAGAGGACAAGAGGAATCATTCCGTGGAAGAGGTAGGATGGAGCAGTGGAGGGAAAGAGTGAGTTGGAAGAAAAACCTTTCCAGAGGTAGTTGCTTTTGAACTCAATTTCATAGAACCCTGGTGCCCTGGTGAGTTTCGGGGATGGATAAGGGGTCAGGTGAGCATTCCAGGCACCAGGAACTACACGAACAAGTGCAGCACTTCAGAGTATGAGGCATAAGTAAGAGAAAGNGAAGAAAAACCTTTCCAGAGGTAGTTGCTTTTGAACTCAACTTCATAGAACCCTGGTGCCCTGGTGAGTTTCGGGGATGGATAAGGGGTCAGGTGAGCATTCCAGGCACCAGGAACTACACGAACAAGTGCAGCACTTCAGAGTATGAGGCATAAGTAAGAGAAAGCAAGTTATTTTCAGCAGATGGAATCCAGGTGGGTGGGGAGGAGCGTTTGCTCCAGGTGAGACTGGCAAAAACGTCCAGCAGAGAAGAGCCTTGAATGCCACGCTGACAGGGCTGCAAGGAC
>SJYA01006386.1:0-21472 GCA_006410615.1 Neotragus moschatus
GACCTGACATTCCAGGTTCCTATGCAATATTGCTCTTTTCAGCATCAGACCTTGCTTCTATCACCAGTCTCATCCACAACTTGGTGGTGTTTTTGCTTTGGCTCCATTCCTTAATTCTTTCGGGAGTTATTTCTCTACTGATCTCCAGTAGCATATTTTAAGTTCAAAGGCTGTATAATGCAAAAAGTGATACATCAGCAAAAAATAAGGTAAACTGTACAACATGCCCATAAAAACACAGCAGTACAGAAAGAAAGAGAAAAGAGGAAAAGGAGAGAAAGAAGGGGCAGGGAGAAAGGGGGTTGACTGAAAACTACAGAAATGTATATGAGGGATTATTCTAGAACTCACACACACTTAAAGTAAAAACAAAATGGTGCTTATCCAGCACTGCAGGGGAAAGCGTCATTACCAATTACTACTGATCTTCCGCTCATGACAAGTAGAATGTGGTTAAACATATGCTAAGAGTATTAGAAATAGAGCAGTTACCAGAAGTTTAAAGATTTTCTGGAAATTACAATTTCTTAATTGTGGCAACTTGGTATTAGAAAACCTCAAGGCTTATTCGGAAACTTCAAGGAAAACATTGTCAAATATGAAGTTATTTCACTGTAAAAATCCTAGTTGGCTTTTGCAGTTGGAGGGAGGGAGGAAGGGAGAGAAGACATTTTTCCTGTAGACATTCTTCCAAAGTTAGACTGTATACTGACAAAATAAGAGAGTATTTGGTAGATCTCTTTCAACCATAATGCGAGGTTTCGTTTGANGTCAAATATGAAGTTATTTCACTGTAAAAATCCTAGTTGGCTTTTGCAGTTGGAGGGAGGGAGGAAGGGAGAGAAGACATTTTTCCTGTAGACATTCTTCCAAAGTTAGACTGTATACTGACAAAATAAGAGAGTATTTGGTAGATCTCTTTCAACCATAATGCGAGGTTTCGTTTGACTTTTAATTTAAAAAAAAAATCCACAGCTGTTATTACACAACACACATGGTTTATGAGTTTCAAGTATTTCCTAGCTAACCTTTCTTCTCATTTCTTCAGTGAAGCATTAGGTTGATGAACACTACTTGCCCAGTTCCTCATGTCTAAGAGGCTTGCATCTACTGTGATTCTGGTTCTGAGATTCAAAAAGATGCAGCGTATAAAACATATATTTAGGGTAGCACTTAACTTACGGGGACTACAACTCCCAGAACGCAATGATGGACATCCCCTGTCCCCTCCCCACATCTACACTCAAAACATTCTAAGTATTCATTTTCCAGGGATCTCAGTCTCTAACTGGATACAGATGTTTATACATGTGTGTGCTTTGGGGAAATCAGAAACCAACAGACTGGCTTATTAGAACATCATTCACTCAATAAGAGATGTTTTTAAACTTTCAGATTGTCATGCATACGTGCTAAGTCGTTTCATTCGATGTCTGACTATGTGTGACCCCATGGACTGCATACTGCCAGGCTTCTCTGTCCATGGGATTTTCCATGCAAGAATACTGGAGTGGGTTGCCATTCTTTTCTCCAGGGGATCTTCCCCACCTAGGGATCAAACCTGTGTCTCTTAAGTCTACCTGCACTGGCGGGTGGGTTCTTTACCACTAGTGCCACCTGCGAAGTCCAGATTGCCATAGGCCTTGGGTTTTTCAATGAGGGTATATAGAATGGGTAGGACACACAATTCTTTGAAAAGTCATTTTTCGCCAGGCATGCTTGTTCTGTTCCCAGTGGTGTAACAGACAGAGGTAAACAACTTTTTATTTTTTTGCAAAGTTCCACTGAATTTGCAACATCACTGCAGGTTTTTTTTGTTTGTTTGTTTTGTTTTAATTTCTGGCAATAGGCCGATGTTGATTTGTCAGATGGAGTCTCACTGTCATTCTAAGTTTTCATTTTTTACTTTTGTTTCTGTCTTCCAGTTTTTACAGTGCTGGAAAGCTGTACCTGGTAAGGATGTTAGAACTATTTGAAATTGAAACTGTAATCTTCATATTTCTGTTTAACTGGTGGTTCCCAATGTGGGGTCCCTGGACCAAGCAGAATCAGCATCACCTGAGAATGTCCAACTATTTGTGACCCCATGGACTACATAGTCCATAGAATTCTCCAGGCCAGAATACTGGAGTGGGCAGCCTTTCCCTTCTCCAGGGGATCTTCCCAACCCAGGGACTGAACCCAGGTCTCCTGCATTGCAGGCAGATTCTTTACCAGCTGAGCCACAAGGGAAGCCCAAGAATACTGGAGTGGGTAGACTATCCTTTCTGTAATGGATCTTCCCAACCCAGGAATCGAACCAGGGTCTCCTGCATTGCAGACAGATTCTTTACCAACTGTGCTATCAGGGAAGCCTGAGAACTAGTTAGAAAGGCAAATTCTCAAGGCCTTTACCAGACCTGTTGAATTAAAATCTCTGGGGTGGCCCCAGGAATCCATGTTTCAACAAACCCTCTATGGTGTCACTTGAGAAACAAAAATTAGGTGTATTTTAGAATCACCTGGGGCAACTCTGGGTTTCCCTTGTGGCTCAGCGGTAAAGAATCCACCTGCAATGAGGGAGACACGGGTTTGATCCCTCAGTAGGGAAGATCCCCTGGAGAAGGAAATGGCTACCCCCTCCAGTATTCTTGCCTGGAGAATCCTAAGGACAGAGGAGACTGGTGGGCTCCAGTCCATGGGGTCACAGAAGAGTCAGACACAAACAACAACACTGGGAGAGGGGGGATCTTCAGAAGAAAACCAGTAAACTCACACCAGAATTCTCTGGGGGGTGGAGACTGGGTTTCAGTATTATTTTTAACATGTTACTGACTGGGGCATTTTTTGCAGAAATTAACTCCTGTGGCCCAATGATCTGGTATATAAGTGAATATCAAACATTCTGGTCAATAATGTTCAGGTAACAAAAGATGTACTAACATGTCTCTACTCAGTAAGTGGCTACAATACTGATATGAATGTGCAACAGTACTAGTAGGCAGCCAGAGTGGATAACCACTCATGAAAATCTTCAAACTGCAGGGAACAAAGGTCACAAGCCAAAGGATATAGTTTTTTGAGTTTCAAGGAACGTAAGGCAAGACCTCATTTTATACATGAAAAATCTAAGTTCCTGGTTGACAAGTGTTTTTCTCATACTGTGTGGTCATATGGTAACCAGTGTTGAGGGCTGGGACCAAGTCATGTGCTTCTTGTGTGTCCCTAACAGTACAGGATGGTGTTTATATTACGGGTGTTTACACTTAAGTACCGACTGGATGAATAGAAGGAAACTCTCTATGAAGAGACAGTTATTTACATTCTTTGCATATAGCAGACGTATGGCTCTGCTAACAAGATTCCACTCTTCCATGCAGAAAACCTAGCACAGGCTTGGGGGAGGGAGTGGAAAGCAATGTGTAAGACTTAACCTCCACAAGCAGAAACGTCCACGGCTCCTCTCTTCACAGTTGAAGTGTTTTCTGGACATAAGAGGCACCCCCGGGAACCAAAAGCTGGCTGATAGCTGCCCAGTGGACACGATTCACATGTTTCAAGCCCATTTGATGAGTAGGTGCCTTGTTTACACTGAGCTAAAATGAAAAATGTAACATGGTTAATAATAACGACATCAACTGTACGAAAGTAACACTGTGTACAATAGGCTTTTCCATATTTTCATTTTTTTAGGATAAAATGAGGGTCACAAAGAACTCCAAGCAGACACATGATCTTTTAGATTCCTCATACTTCTGTACACTGATAAACTATAGGCTCATTTCCAGTTCCTTCTATTATGACCTAGCATGGTGTTGGACACATAGAAAATGTTGATGAATAGTTTTACAGTGAAGTTAGAAATCTGCATTTGACAAGGTCCAGCTGTTACAGGGAAACTTGCTCTTGCACAAGTTTCCAGCTTGCACGCTGTTCTCTTGAGTGACAGAAACAAAGCCCACAATTGGGCTTTCGTCTCGTCACTATGCTGGCACCATCTTCACCCTAAATAAGCACGGGCCCTCTTACCTCCTCGTGCTTACAGACACCATTTCATTTGAGGGCTGGGAGAGGAGGAGGTAAGAGTAGTCTTAGCATCAGGCCCAGAGAGGTGAACTGAGCAACTTTCCAAAATGCACGGCAACGGTTCTGCAATAGAGTGGGCCTCGGGCCAGATTTCCCCAGTGCACTGTCCTCTCCTTCTGCCCTTTTCCTCCAGATTAATCTCACTTTCAGCGATGCCAGCATTTTCAGGGCATGTGCAGTCACCCAGCACTGCTCCCAAGTTTACATGTGTCATGAAGCACCCACACCCGCCCTGGCAACACACGCTAGGAGCGGCAAGCCTGCAATTCCTTCTTTTAGACGCATCTTAACCGCAACGTGAAAGAGAACGTTTCCATTAGGAATGGTCACTGAAAATAACGGTAACATATTTCGGAGAGACTGCATAATTTAGTAGCAAGAAGATGTGCATATGGGTCTGTAGTTATTCATTCCCAAGTAAATGGAGTTAATCTCATCATATCAAATATTATTCAAACAAAAAGCAACCCAATGCTTGCTAAGAGTCATGAAAGTCCCTTCTACCAGTTAATGTGAGGTTCACTAAAACACATGGAATTAACTGATGAAAACAGACTAAAGTTCTTGACAGTGGAGATTGATTTAGACAGCAATGGGCTCTTCCAAAAGGAAGGTAAATGGACTTCTCTAAGTGAGGGAAACATTCAAGTAATAGCTTATAAAAGAAAGAAAGAAAAAAAATCAGTTAATGAAATTTCTTTTGGTAATGCTCGTATCTCATCCTATTTGCTAGTGAGATTTCCTAAGTGGAAACAAAATTCAGGCTTCTGGTCTAAGCCCCTACCTTTGCACTCTGAGCTGCTCCGTGAATGGAGATATTCGGTGTAAGTCCCCGTTGGACAGGGTTTGCACTCAAGCTGCCCCTCCTCATCTTGATAGGAGCCCATCAAGCAACTCTCACAGACAGAATGCTCCAGGGAATAGTAGGTTCCCAAAGGGCAGTTGACTGAAAACAAGCAGGAAATGCTGAATATTGTATGGAACATACTTTTGTCCCTTAAGTATGAGACTAATAAAGCCTGCTTCCAGCTACTATTGTTTATGAGTTAAATTTTACTGTCAGAGGTTTACTCACAAGATAAACTTTCCGTAAATGTAGTCCTCTAAACAACAGATTTTTTTTTCTGAGAAAATGCAAATTCTTAACTGACCAAGCTTACAGCTTATAGGATGGGGGCTTTGAAGTGTGGGTTAAAGCATAAAGCAGATCATTCTGGAAACACACAGCTAATGGAAGAAAATTAAAGCAGTTAATTTGGGGCTTTGACATATTAAAAATGGTTTCTTCACGATTCTTCTGAATGGTTTCCCTTATGAAACTGTCCATTATAGCATCACGTCTAGAAATAAAAACAGACAAAGGTGGTGAGCTTAGGACAAATGAGTTAAGTCGACCCCTCTCCCTGCTTACAGTGCTTGCACTGAAGCCAAGTGCAAGTCTGAGGCATCCTCAGACCCAAAGACCCTGCGGAAACTGGCCAGTTTCAAAACCTTCCTTCCCTGCAGATTTGGTCTACTATTTTGGCAGGCTCAGAGTGCAGAATTTCTGAAATCAAAGTGGGATATTAAATTCCCTGAGAGGTTGCTATCAAAGTTAGCATTTTTACATAGAGAACACCTGAAAGAATCACTTGGGTGATTCTGACGTGTTAATGTGTGAAAGAATTATCAGGTAACTTACTAAAATTTCAGATTCCAAGGACCTGACCCCAAACGGTCAGGAGGCATCCCCTGTGGATTGGGACCTGAATCAAGCTGCAATCTGACAAGCACTTCAGAGGATGCGGACACAGGTAGTCTGAAGACCACAATGAGAAATGCCGAACGCTAGCCAAGGCAATTCCGGATTTTTACTTACAAGTTGAGAAAGAAACACGAGGAGGCTCAGAATGACAATATTAATGTGCTTTTGATGAGCTGGGTTTATTCCAGTGTGAAAAACCTAGCTGAGCTCTGGGAATAACAGCGAGAACTACTGATGGTTTTCTGACCAGGACACAATATCCCACACTATAGACAGATTAACAGAAGCCTCACGTCATTTGGTTCCATTTGAGCACATAGATTTTGCTTGGAGGAGACTTTGCTATCTATAAATGATGACTGACTTAGGAAAGAGACTGGAGAGTCTAAAGCCAGTAACAGCTAAGGGATTGGCGGGGGGAGGGAGAATGGAGCCTGGCACTTTAATGGGTCTGGGGTCTGCTTTGGGGGTGATGGAAATGTTTTGGAACTTTGATAGAGGTCATGGTTGAATGTCACTGTGACTATACNCTGACTTAGGAAAGAGACTGGAGAGTCTAAAGCCAGTAACAGCTAAGGGATTGGCGGGGGGAGGGAGAATGGAGCCTGGCACTTTAATGGGTCTGGGGTCTGCTTTGGGGGTGATGGAAATGTTTTGGAACTTTGATAGAGGTCATGGTTGAATGTCACTGTGACTATACTAAACACCACTAAACTGCATACTTCAAAACGGTTCATTTTATGCTATGTGAATTTTGTGTTGGCTGCCTGGGTGAGTATATCAGCTGAATCACTCACTGTCTTAAAAGACTAAGTTCTTAGTCTTAGCCTCTTGGTTTCGGTTTTCTCATGCATAAAATGTACTTAATAATAACGGTACCTCATATGGTAGCTAAACAGGATTAAACAAGACAGGGTCTCAGTCAGCACACAGAGGTCGTCAGCAAAGGTTCCGTTTTTGTCACTGGAGTTGCTGCTGAAAGCTGTGAGGTCTAAAGATCTATAAATAAAACTTAAGATTTGCGTGACTTACCTAAAGTCATCTTATCCTAACCAGCAGTGGTTATCTAGACTTTTGAGACAAAAAGCATGTAACAATAACAAAATGTAGGTTTCAGGACAATACCCCTTTACAGTTGTGGGATGACTCTACCTGTGTCATGTGACCCAACAGGCACCAAATATTTTTGGTGACAGTGAGAAATCTTACCACACATTCGGCCTCTCAGCACAGAGCCCGGTCTGCAGAAGAGGAATGCCTTTTCTGTTTCTAAGGAATTGCTGTCAGCTACAAGCACTTCAGAGGCAAGCTGAAAGGAATACATGGGCTCCTTAGTAAGGGTCCTTTTCAGTCGATTTGTGATTGTTTCCAACATCTTAATGAGTCGCTGCTGATTTTCCAATTCAAGGGTATCGTTTCTTTCATCGGGTAATGGCACACTAGCTGAGATAAAAACAAAACAAAAGCAAACACACACACACACCGTGTTGCAGCAAGCCATTTGGAGCGAGTTTTTACCCTAAAAAATGACATATATTACCTTTAAAAATGCATTGCAATATACAGTAGGTGCAGACAAATACTGTTTGATTCCACTTATACGAGGGACCCAGAATAGTCAAATTCAGTCAGAAAGGACAGTAGTAGCAGATCCTGGGGTCAGGTCGGGGGTGGGGAGTGAGAATGGGGACTTAGTGTTGAATGGTGAGAGTTTCAGTTTAGGAAAGTGAAAAATCCAGGGGATAGATGATGGTGGGAGATGATGAATGTATTTAATGCCACCGAATGGCACAGTTAAATATGGTTAAAATAGTATGTTTTATATTACGTGACTTTTTAATCACAATTAAAAGAACATTCCAGGAAAGATACACACAAATTTAAATTATTATTTACTGACTAGCTAGTACATGGAGAATATTAAGAACAACATGTTTTGTTTACATGCCTTAGTTCAACATGTCAAGATGAGTTTGAAGCCAGGGGCTTGTTGCTATGAGAATCATAAATATATCTGTGATATTACGAAAAAGAACAGGTGATTGTGCTTGCCCTAATATACAGTTCCAGGGTAATTTCCTAATATTGACAACACATAGAAAGTTTGAAAATAGATCTCCAACCAAGAATTTCCCATTATATTAACCTTTTCAAACGGCCAGTCTATTCTTACCTGTGATGTTAAAAATTAACCTAATTTTGTGGTCGGATAATGGGACACTTCTTTCAATTCGTGAAGATCTGGCTTTGCCAGCACCCGTGGGTGTTTCTCGCACTGTGTCCTGGAAGTCACCATAAGAGTAATCCAGCCTGTTGGCTGCACCCCAGCCACCAGGTCCTGAAAAGTTGGGGTAGAGAAATAAAAGATTGTAGACTTGCATCTTTATCAGCTTTTAGGGTCTAATGTTCAGCCACAAATTGCGTTATCTTTGACCACTATTTAAACTGCCCATAATGTTCTACATATAAAGTTTTGCCTGTAATTTTATACCGTAGTCTTGGGCACTTCATATTAAATTTAGATTAGCAATGAACAGCTATGTAGGCATTTAAACCATTCTATCTTTGGCCTAATAATTAATTATTGTAGCTTTAGAGGAAATGGGAGGTGGGTATAGATTTTAATCAATGTCTATTTCCTTTCAGGGTTTGTTCCATTCTTGTCTTTTTTAATATCAGTGTCATAAACTGAATGTGCATAAATAGATTTCCCTTTGTGAAGATTATTCAAGATATTTGCATATCTGCATATTTTAAATATAAACATACTGTACTTTTAATAAAGATAATAACAAAGATAATACTATGTGTATATTATTTGCTAATCACTTTTCAAATTTTCTCAACAATATAATATTTCTGTGTCAGATAGTTTAATATCTTTTTCTATAGCTATACTAGTTTCTGAGGGCAGCATTATGAGTTAAACATTTACACACTTAAGAAACTGCTGGAGGCAGTATGCTGTGCTTAGTCACTCAGTCATGTCAGACTCTCCAGGGATTGCAGCCTGCCAGGCTCCTCTGTCCGTGGAATTCTCCAGGCAAAAATACTAGAGTGGGTTCCCATGCTCTCCTCCAGGGAATCTTCCCAAACCAAGGATCAAACACAGTACTTCTTTACTGTCTGAGCCACCAGGGAAGCCCAAGGATACTGGAGTGGGTCGCCATACCCTCCTGCAGGGGATCTTCCCATCCCAGGGATCAAACCCAGGTCTCCCACAATGCAGGCAGATTCTTTACCATCTGAGCCACCAGGGAAGCCCATGAGTACTGGAGTGAGTAGCATGGTTTTATGCATCTCTTTAGACACCTTCAATATCACTGTGACCAACTGCATGGATTCAGACGGTAACTTCTTGATAAATGATGTATGCCTGTACAATCTTAATCAAGCTACTTTCATCGCTCTAAATCCCAGTTTCTTTATGTCTAGATGAGATCATTATTCCTATCTTATAGGTCAGTGGAATAACTGAGCTAATTCATGCAAACTAGCTCATAGACTAGTTTTTAGACTAGCTTTTAGATTCATTCTAAAAGCTTGGTGAGAGTAAATAATATTAATATTGATGTAGGCACGCTGTTGTTGCTTAGTTATGTGCTTTAAACATCAAATCTATTTATACAGGTTTGTCCACTTAATTAAGTTGGTTTTTGAGTTTTTTAGCTTAATTCATGCTTTTAGCCACTTAAAAAGAACTAGATCAATAGTTTTATTTTTCACTTAAACATTTTTTCCTACAAGTGTCATGTAGCCCTTATAAAAAACACAACACAAAATACCAAAGGAACAAAGAGAAACATGTAAAAGATTGTCTATAATTCCACCACACAGAAATAATGACCATAACATTTTAGCAAAGAATATTTTCTATGAATATATAAACACACACATACACATTTATGAACACATATTATATATGAATATATATATGCATACATATTATATATGCATACATATTATATATGAATATATAAACACACACATACACATTTATGAACCCATATTATATATGAATATATATATGCACACATATTATATATGCATACATATTATATATGAATATATAAACACACACATACACATTTATGCACACACACATGGGCGGGGGGATTCCCTGGTAGCTCAGGTAGTAGAGTCTGCTTGCTATGCGGGAGACCTGGGTTTGAGCCCCGGGTGGGGAAGATCTTCTGGAGAAGGAAATGGCAACCCATTCCAGTATTCTTGCCTGGAGAATCCCATAGACGGAGGAGCATGACAGGCAACAGTCCATGGGCTCACAAAGAGTCGCAAGTGACTGAGTGACTTCACTTGCTTTCTTTACATACATACATATATATATATATATATATATATATACACACACACACATATACAGCTAGAATATAAACATACTGTCCTTTTAACAAAATAAGATCAGGCTATATGAATATTATTTGTTAATCATTTTTCAAATTTTCTCAAAATATAATATTTCTGTGTCAGATGGTTTAATATCTTTTTCTATAGCTAGACTTCCCTGGTGGCTCAGACAGTAAAGCGTCTGTCTACAGTGTGGGAGACCTGGGTTCCATCCCTGGGTCGGGAAGATCCGCTGGAAAAGGAAATGGAAATCCACTCCAGTACTATTGCATGGAAAATCCCATGGACAGAGGAGCCTGGTAGGCCTCAGTCCATGGGGTCGCAGAGTCAGACACAACTGAGCGACTTCACTTTCCTTTCATTTTCACTACAAACTAACCAAGTTTCTATTTTCAGACTTTGAGGTTTTTTCAAAATTTTAGAGCATCCTTGTACTACACTATGTCATAAAATAAAAGACACCATCAGTGAGAAGACACCACCCAATTCCATAAATATCCAAGTGAAAAATGTACATCTTGGAATTTACAAAATATGGTACATATTTGTACATTAGTATGACTTTTATCTTCAGAAATATCCTCAGATGGGTCTGAGCATTTTTAACCTTTTAGTTACATATTGCCAAATGCCCTTCAATTTCTTCTCTACACACAATATGTGAGTATGATTTCTATCTCATGACACCCTTGTCAACTCTGGGTATTGAGATCTTTACTCAAATTTGCTCATCTGACAGGATAAAAAATGGCATCTCATTTTAGTTTTAATTGGAACTACATGAGTAGTATAAGATCTAATCATTTTAGTATATTTTTGGCCCTTTATTTTCCACAGATGACATGCCAAGGTGTTATAAATATTACTGATTTTGTGAGTGGTGTAAAGACACTTGAGGAAGAAGGTTTGCCTCTCAGGATCACTTTATCACTTGCACCATACAGTATTCAGATTCCTACAGGATGACACACATCACCCATCACAAAGTCTCATGATGATAGCCGACTCCTTCTGTGTGAAGTCCTGTACTCTTGCAACCTACCTCAACAATCCGGGGGCAGTGGGAACCTGGGTCATGTGTAACAGAAGAGGCACTGGTATTCTAGACGGGCCACTGCCAATGCCCCCGCCAAAACCACTTTGTGTTTTTCTGTCTAAAACTTTAATTTCCATTATGTTCACTGAGAAGTTGTTTATAACTGTTAAAACTGGAAAACAAACTTAAAGTTTACCAATAGGAAACTGTTTATATAAATTATAGCCAATTCATAAAATAATATATGTGGTCATTACAACTGCATTGAACACATTGGTATATTTTAAATGGATAATCAACAAAGATCCACGTACAGCACATGGAACTCTATTCAATGTTATGTGGCAGCCTTGATGGCAGTGGGGGTTTGGAGGAGAATGGATAATGTCTATTTATGGCTGAGTCCCTTCACTCTTCATCTGAAACTATCACAACATTGTTAATCAGCTATACCCCAACACAAAATAAAAAGTTCAAAAAATTGCACTGAAGTATAATATTTATGACATAAAAGTATCCTCAATAAAATATTAACTAGAAATTCATGTTTACGAAATAGTATGGGTCTACATTCAAATGCAGTACAGTAATATATACATTAATATAGTAACAATTATTTCTGGAACTGCAGGTTATCTCAATTTCATTCCTTTTAGTATTTTTCAAATTTTTGCAAAAAATATATATGCAGAAATAATATTTTTCAATTTAAAAACTCTAAAGCAATAGTTAATATCACTCTTAATGCCAAATCACTAAGAGAAATATGACTAGTGTCAGAAACAAAAAGAATGTCCACTGTCATGTGAATTAATACTGCTTCAAATAATCTAAGCACTTTACTACTCTTGTCCTTCCTCACTTAATCCTTACAACAGCCCTATGAGTTCAGCCCTCTTACACACCCAGTTTAAAGATGAGAAAATTGAGGCACAGAGTGGTTGAAGAACTTAAGCTCTTCCCCTGCCTCCTAGGAGGTGGGTAAGCCAGGATTCAGACATGTACTCGTTGGTTGTAGAGTTCATGTATTTAACCAGGATGGTATCACTACTGTGTTCTAAAACATTACTCTGCAAGTTCTATAGAGACAGTTTTATAAGAATAAAATAAAAACAAGTGTAATTACTGGAAAGGACAAAGAAATCCCATAACACACTTTGGAGTACCCTTAATAAAAGTTGCATGTCAATTATTTCTTAAAAAAAACAGAAGGAAAAAAAAGTTCAGAGTCTACATGAAGAAAACATTCAAATTCCATTTGAAGGTATAGCTGACTTGAACAGATTGAGTCTTAACATATTATAAGTGAGGAGTGTGAATATTGTACATGTGTTACTATTTTGAATAAATGACTTACTTGCAACTTAAGTTAAATGCCATATAAAAATTGCCGTTAGTCCTTTATAACTATTACTACTCTAAGATATCACACAAATATTTGAATTTTACAATCACAATGTGACTTAGTTTTCTTAGTATTTATCACCCTGAAGCACTCTGGCTAATATTTTGAAAGAATTATGTATCTATAAAGATCATTATGTACAGGGTCAGGTTATCCAGTCATCCTCGAACTCTTGATGAGCAAATAAGTGAAAGGTCATTTCTCTAATTTGCCCCACCCTTCTGGAATGATTTTTTTAGTCTGCACAACAGTTTTCCCAACTACCCACAGTAAATAATTCCATTACCGATTGCAAAGCCATTTTCATAGTCATAATTATACTCAAGGCAGTATTTTTTGGTCAAGTCCTCCAGTCTGCAGTCAATGTCATCAGCATCACTACAAAATGACGGGACCTGTAAATAAAAAACGAAAGAGGACAAGCCGTGCTTCACATCTGGGTGTGCCTTGGATAAGCTCTATGCTCCTGTTCTTCACGTCTCCATCAGCAGGAAGGAAGGAAGGACCCCAGAGTGCTCCCTGTCCTTAAAAAGGCTCCTGGCCCTGCTCCTTGCCCTCCCCTACCTCCTCTCAGTACAGTGGACCGCCAAGATCAGTCTCATGCCTCTTCCCTCTGTTTACATCACTTACTGCAAGAAACTCAGGACTCCTGGGATATCTGTCTCTGAACTTTCACCCCAATCTTGTTTTTTTTTCAATTGAAGTATAGCTGATTTACAATTTTCTATTAATGACTCTTTAGATCCCTTTCTCTGGCCCCATCTCCCACCCTCCTCCAAGTAAAGTCCTCGAACACTTTCCTTGGCACCCTCTGAAGTTCACAGTCAAGAACCAGTCGAACCCTTTTCAGTATTCACCTCCTCTCTCTGTGTTTTCACCTTTGCTCTCAATGAAACCTGACTTCCTTGTCTTTTAGGTGGTGGTCATGGAGGTGAGGAAGTATCCTCTTCACTCGTTAGTGCTGTTTCTAGCTCATACTCCCAAGAACCTCCTTGAAGCCCGAGTTTTGAAGCTCCTGCAACAAGCTATACCACACACTGATCTCCTTGTGCCCATCACCTACAACCCTCCCCTATTCCGAGTCACTTCCTCATTCCAAGAACCTCAGTAAGTGTCCCTGGTATAGCCCTTGGTGATTTCTATATTCAGCCAGCTGAGCCCTCCATCACCTTCAATTCTTACTTCCTCTTCCAGCTTTGTCACTTACTCACAGTCATACCCTCAGATCTTGTCCTAACTGCGCCCTCTCTTACAGCAAGGAATCCAACACCTCTTCTGTAGCCCACTGACACTGTCACCTCTTCACTGTCCCTCAGCCCCTGATGTCTTCACTTCCTTATTTACCCACCTTGGATCCCATCTTGATCCATCACCATAAATTACTTCCTCCCTTGCACGCATCCTCCTTGGTCTGTCACCATGAATTACTCCTTTGCATGCACGTTTCTCAATTTGTCTGGAGAACTTTAACCCCAGTTAAATTTATTGCTCTGCTTTCTCCACATTTGTGCCCACATGCTCAACTATAGTCTGGGAGAAAACACATCCCTGCTATGGCCAATCCTACATTTCTCTAGTATACTCATTTACGCGCTCCTAGAAAATCATGTTGTACCACGTTCTCTTTTCTCAAATCAACAATTCCTCCCCAACCTTCCTCCAGACTGACCAGTCTGCATCTTTTTTCACAGATCAGATAGTCACAAAAGACCCTTCTTTCACACATATCACATGTGGACTTACTCCTGTGCCTGTGGTCATGAACTCTACCCCTTCTTGACACTTTTCTCACACTCTATTAAATCTATTACTATTCCATCTGCTTTCAGAATCTATCCCAAATCTAAGCCACTCAACTCTGTTAGGGATACAAGTATGTATATATACATATAGTATGTACCCAAGATAGTTCTGGAGTTAACTACACGTTCAGTTGCTTAGAGGACTATGATTTCACAGAAGCTATATATACATACACATATATAAATATATAAAAAACATATATAAAACATTTATATACACACACATATATAGAACATTTCCTGCTTTCAAGATGCTCAATACACTTAAATACATTGCTTTGCTCTCCTGGAATCCCGAAAGAGTCCTAAACTTGCATGAAAAAGAAAACCCTTTAAATGTTCAGTGATCATAAAGGAAAAACAGACTACAAGGGCATTTCTGTCATACTTTAAACAACAAAGCAGACATTCTCAAACCAAAGGGACTCTAAGTTTTTCTGAATGTTTTAAAAAATTCAAAGTGCTTCAACACAGATTTACTTATCATTCACTCCAGGAGACCAAAACCTATGAATAATTCTAAGTATGAGGAGCAAGTTTGGGTCACAAAGAGAAAGGAAAGCATCAGGACAAAGAACTTCTGTTGCAGGTGAGGCACAGCAACTAGGGAAAACTCAACAGCATCCTTTAAAATACGGCAAACCACCAAGGGCTGCTACTGACATACCATCTTCCCCAGGGCGGTCTCAAATGCTTCAGAAAATTTCTTCAACAGGTCCGTGTCATCACAGCGAGTTGCTTTGTACAGCATCTCAAAGGACTTGTACCCATGATTTGCAAAACGTTTTACTGGAAAAAACCAGTTTCAGTTGGTTAGTGTTTTCAAAACACAAATTTAATTTCTGTGGAATTAAATTCGTATTTTCATCCCGACATGGTTTGCGGGATTGTTATAAAAACAAAAGCTGATAGTTAAGGATTGTTTCCAGGCATTAATTGATCCTAATAAACCACCAGCCAAGCAGCCGTGTACCCAGTTACCTGGTGATATATTTGCTTTCATATATGATTCTTTACCTTCCAATCATATGACAAAGTGAACATTTAAGGGAGAAAGAGATACAAACATTTTTTTTTCATTATATTCCTGGGAATCTTTGAAAAATTCTGGTTGCAAAGATATTATATAAATTTATAACGTATATGTTTATATTTTCAACCAATAGACACTAAAAAATTTCTGAACGGTATGTGAAATTATATTTCTTAAAAGTGTAATTTCACAGAAATAAACTTTCCCTTTGATCAGAAGTTTAGAAGTTAAGACTCAGCAAGAAGCCTCAAAATATTCACAGTCTCCTAACAATATCAATATTAAAACCCTACAGTCTAAATCTTTGATAGAGGTGAGTAATATCACTTATTAAGTGGGTTTTACTTTTTAAGATACTGGCATTTAAACGTCATCTATAGTAGTGGATCAAAGAGTCACTCCAGAGATTAGTATTTACACAAGATGAAGACACTGGATTCTTTTTAGAATAATACACAAGGTTACAGAATAGATCTAAATCACTTCTAAAAAAGAATATGACTGATCCGACTGCATCATGTATGTAGGCTCTCACTTTAAATGTAAGTTCTTCTCCAGACATCAGATTATACTTTAGTACAAATTTACAACTCAAGAATGACATGCTGACTCTTCTGACAATTCTGGTAAATAATAGTGAAGGGGCCAAGATGGTTTTCCCATAAACTGAGTTTGATCCTATAGCCATCCAATCAGCAATAAAATTCTGGGCTAATATTTTAAATTTAGGGATGGATATTTCTATCTATAAACACTTCAAATTCATGGCACTATTGCCTACTTACCAAATCTAAACCCTGTATTAAGGCAATTTTCCTCTTTAATGTTAAGAAATTTACACATATAGGTAGTCGAACACATATTCACACATACTAAAGAAGCCCAGAAAAAGTTAGAACTTACTAGCACAGTCTGGCCATTCAGTGGAATATGGTGGTTTCCAGATACCATCTTCATAAGCACAATAATACTTGTCAGTAGATCCTTCTGTGAAATCATAGCCCTCTAAGCAACTTAATGTGCAGTTAACACCAGTACTATCTTGAGTACATACAAAATCCCCATTGACAGGTGTAAATGGAACTTCACAGGGGGAACCTGTGTAAAAAAATTGAATTATTTATATACAGTGGTATTAAAATATAAATTAAAATCTAAGTGTCTAAGCTGAATTTTGAAAAGGAGTCTGCCTGTCCACCACTACTCCTAGAAAAACTTTCACAATAAATCCATAGTGTGAGGCTGCTGCAATTTCCGCTTTTTGATTCCTAGGTGGGTACAGCCAGAAAGCTGTACCAATGTGCAATTAATTACCTATGCATAATTGTACATATTTTATGAAAAGCTAAAAGTACTTCTGATGTGCAACTGTTATTTTTGGTATTCTTTTAATAAAAAGGAAAACCAAATAATGCTACATAGCAACAAATTTTCTGAATCTGTCTCCTCAAGCATTCAAAATAGGATCATGAAAACAATACTTTGTAACTTTAGAGAAAATATTAATAAGTGGTTACAGACTAGCTCGGAAGAAAGCATGTGTATTTACCATGAAGTGAAGTAATAACTGGAAACCTCAATACAATCTGTCAGTATTTTAACTTTAAACAGCTATGTTCACAGCCTATTTTCTTTCACAAAGGAGAGTGCAACAGTGACTACACGTCTCAAGCGTCAGCTAGATTTTGGAGGCTTATGCAGCGTATACCTTTTACGACAATGTGGACATCACATGTTCTATTATTGCCTGAGGGGTCAGTGGCTGTATACCGCACTATCGTCTCCCCTTGAGGGAAAAGGTCTCCTGGTGTATGGCTTCTGGTGATGGTCAACACGGCCCCTAAAAAGGAGAGAAGGGGAAAGGAGGACTCCAATCTGGGGGTTATTGTGTGCAGTCACTTTATGTGATTTGAATTTTCATTTACTCTTTATACAAACCAGCTGAACATTCTATTGGTACTAACTGGGCTGCTAACAGAAAATAAACTATAAAATCTTACACTAAACTATAGAAATAATTGACTCAAAAGCCTCATTAAATGAAGGCATTCTTGCTAAATAGACTATTTTCCTTGACCAGATCAGTCTCTGTGAATACTGGAAATTTAATTAAGAAATCTATTTCACTTGCATTCTTGTTTTCAGGGTGTCTGTGCAAACTTTAAAGTGAACTTCAGCTATATTTGCTCACTTTTTTCTGTTTTCCCCATGAGCTTTTATAACATTTTTGGCAAATGTTTAAGAACTGAGTATGAATACATAGAACTGCATTAGACTTGCCAATAAGATGCACAGCTTATGTCTCTAGGATAAAGGAAGCTTAGAGGCTCCATGAATTTACTAGAACACTTTCAAATCAAATACACTGCACAAGTTTAATAAATCCCCACTGAATAATGAATGAAAAGCCATGGACAGATAAGATTAACAATGTTAAAATATATAGAATTATCCTAGCATTAAAATATCTTCTGTAATTATCCATGCTACTATATTTAGAGTAATTTGCTTTTTATTTCTATCTTTTTAAAAGCTTTTTATTTGGTGGCAACATGTTGACAACAAGATGCCTGCATTCTCACCTGAGTTGTCTGAAAACTGAGGCTCGTCCCAGGTCACAGCATGCTCCCTCTCAGAGACCTGGACTGGGGGCGGGGATCTGCACCAGTCTATGCTAGGTGGTTCTACATCTAAAAAAACATGAAATCAGAGGATGAAGTCACGACTCTTGTTCAAAATTTAAGAGGACAGTTGCAAGAGAGAACTGAAGTCTACTTGTGCAGGCAGAGAACCTTGACCTTGACACAAGGCTGGCCCTGGAATCCCTTTGAAGATGACGTGGTAAAGAATCGACCTGCCAATGCAGGAACTGTAAGAGATGTGGGTTCAATCNGGGCGGGGATCTGCACCAGTCTATGCTAGGTGGTTCTACATCTAAAAAACATGAAATCAGAGGATGAAGTCACGACTCTTGTTCAAAATTTAAGAGGAGAGTTGCAAGAGAGAACTGAAGTCTACTTGTGCAGGCAGAGAACCTTGACCTTGACAAAAGGCTGGCCCTGGGATCCCTTTGAAGATGACGTGGTAAAGAATCGACCTGCCAATGCAGGAACTGTAAGAGATGTGGGTTCAATCCCTGGGTCAGGAAGACCCCTGGAGGAGGAAATGGCAACCAACGCCAATATTCTTGCCAGGATATCCCATGGACAGAGGAGCCTGGTGGGCTATAGTCCTCGGGGTCGCAAACAGTTCCACACGACTGAGCACACGTGCGTGTTTCATCCCTGATCTCAACATCACAAGAAAAAGCTGATTCTTGCTATGCTTCACTCTACTTGTTGAAGACATACCAGATTGCTAAAAGCACCATGAAAACAGTAGTATAAACAGTAAACTCGGGATGGGGTGAACATTTAATTTGTGAGTTTCGCCAGTGGCAGTTGAGCTGACCCACCCAGAAGTGAAGTAAACATTCCCAGATAATGAGAAGGCGTGAAATGACCAAGGCCGTGCTTTCACAGGGATCTCCTGGACGATCCTCCTCTTAACTGAAGGGCTGACAGATGCTACATGGAAGACCAATGGGCAGAGATCGGAGTCACGCTGCAGAATATGGAAGACATTTAAGTGTCATCACTGTTAAGTTTCTCATCATGTCTGACTCTCTGCGACCCCATGGGCTATAGCATATCAAGCTTCCCTGGTGCTCACTATTTCCCAAAGTTTGCTCAAACTCATGTCCATTGAGTCGGCGGTGCCATCCAACCATCTCGTCCTCTGTTACACTGCTGCTCTCAGTCTTTCCCAGCATCAGGCTCTTTTCCTATGAGTCAACTCTTTGCATCAGGTGGCCAAAGTATTAGAGCTCCAGCTTCAGCATCAACCCTTCCAATGAGTATTCAGGGCTGATTTCCTTTAGGATGGACTGGTTGGATCTCCTTGGTGGCCAGGGACTCTCACGAGTCTTCTCCAGTACCACAGTGTGAAAGCATCTATTCTTCTCCACTCGGTCTTTTTGTGGTCCAACTCTTACATCTGTATATGACTACTGGAAAAACCATAGTTTTGATGATATGAACCTCTGTCAGAAAAAAGTGAGGGTGTGATATTGCTGGAAGGCCAGGAGGTTACGTCCGTAGGTGGGACTCTGGGGTCTAAGATGCCTAAGTTGACAAATTCCAGGTAAAGACAAAGAACAGGGTGTGGACATGGGAAAACGGGGCTGCAGTGAAGAGCGGGTGAAAGCCACGGTAGAGATGAAAGAACTGTGAGTCTTGCTGGGCACTGTAATCTACACTGAGGGAAGGGTTTGAGAGGGGTACGGGTTTCACACTCTGATGGAATGCGGTAGAATTTGAGGAGGTCAGTAAAGTACACTCAGGAAGTAGTAAAGGAGGACATTTTCACATAACTATTGATTTTTACAGTTACGAAAAGCCCTTCTATCTGTAATAAAGTGTCTTTGAGGGAGACTGGATGAACAGGATTTTTCTTATTATATAGGTAAAGAATCTCAAACCAGGCAAATTTACGAGACTTGCCTGAGGTCAGTAAGCTGGTAAATTACAGTCATAGGCATCAAGACTAAGATGATATACTATCTATGTATATGGAAACACATATCCTGAAATGAAAAGAAGTGTACCTATAAGAATATACAGATTTCTGTTTGGAGCTAAGTCTTGTGAATAAATATTCAGTTTTTCTCTTTTCCTAGTATTTGCAGTTCCTTAGTGTAGGATCTTTGATTTACTGCTTCCTCATCCTGTGAACTCTGCCAACCAGCGATGGAGTCTCTTTGGCTCACAAGTCTCCATGGCCTAGCACAGCACCTGGCCCATAACAGTTGCTCCGAAAAAGTTGTTGCATAAAGAAAAGAACGAAGGAATGCTTGTAGGAGGCCAGTGCACTTTGAGAATTCGGAATCAAGCCAACACATAGCTAAATTTATAAATCTAACAGTATTTACTATGCTCCCCAAAGAAAGTGCAAGTGAAACGGTTCCAAGATTTTATAAAGTTATCTGATTTTAGCCAAACATTAAAAAATTGAAGTTTGCAGATGAGAGAGCAGTCCACAGAGGCCACTGACTGTCAAATAGCTGGAGGTCCCAGCAGAGGCAGCATCTCCAGAAAAAGAAAGTCCATTTCAAAGCACATGAGACAGCATTCTGTGGAATGTTAAGCAAAAGCATTCCTACTCCCTCTCATTTGTCTTTAAGACACCAACACTCTGTCATCTGAGGAAAACAAGGAAATGTAGGCTTTGGAATATTTTCGGTCTCCCTCTCGCCCTGCCTTCCCAGTCTCTTTACCTCCCCTTGTTCTGTTCTCTCCTCCCTGCCATTTCCTTGTTCTCTTTCAGAATTTGAAAATTCAGCTAGTATCTAGCTAGACACTCGAGTATACTTTTTACGTTTCACCACGCTGACTGCTCATTGTGAAAAATGAAAACACGGCAAACTCTCGACTCACACACACATGTCTAAAATCACAGCACCATAAAAATAAATCCAAGCTGTTTTTCATTTTCATTTGTGACTGGTGATGTTCATGTTTAAAACATTCAAAAAGCAATTAAAAACAACAAAGCACTAGGACATAAACATAGATTTTCATGTAAGTCAGTTTATTTTCACCAAACTTATCATTTCTAGGGTAAGAAGCCAGTTTGATTCACATTAGTTATTTCAAGAGNTCATTTTCATTTGTGACTGGTGATGTTCATGTTTAAAACATTCAAAAAGCAATTAAAAACAACAAAGCACTAGGACATAAACATAGATTTTCATGTAAGTCAGTTTATTTTCACCAAACTTATCATTTCTAGGGTAAGAAGCCAGTTTGATTCACATTAGTTATTTCAAGAGGTTATGTAAAATTCTTAAAATGAATTCAATGTACTGAATTTTAAAATATAAACACTAAAAATATATATGAAACCATACATGAACCGTGAACTTACTGATATTCAAGCTGGTTTTAGAAAAGGCAGAGGAACCAGAGATCAAATTGCCAACATC